>JANIPN010646970.1:0-27888 GCA_027478595.1 Erythroxylum anguifugum
CCCCACCCCCCCCCCCCCCCCACCCCCCCCCCCCACCTCATACGTAGTATATAAAATAGCCCCCAATGACTAACAGGCAAACCCGGGCGTAAAACTCCCACCCCCACTTGTCCAAAATCTAGCCCCTCTCTCGAAAGCTCACTTGGACTCGGCTCTGCGCGTCCGGGTTTGCATTCCCAAGAGCATTCGCAGTATTGCAATCGGGCGCGAGTCCAGTGGTCCTACTCTCTGGTAAGTGTTGATCCAAATATACGGCCAGTTCTTTGGTCCAGCCATACTAATTCCCTGGTGATAGTTCGTCATGCGCGTCGACCCTTCTCGAGCCCAACCAGCTGGCTGATGTCTGGGATGACGATGAGCCACCCCATCTCACGACCGAAATGAACGTCTTAAAACGATTGCGTACCAAGAGCCCTGGGGACAGCTATGGAGCAGGTGCCAAGGCGATGCTGCGAGGAGACTTCGAGATGGCCGAAGCATACTTTCGCACCTCAGTGTCGCGTCTCCGCTCCCAGCTGGGCGCCGAGGATACGGAGACCATCAGGAGCATGCATGCGCTGGCGGATGCCCTTTTCCAGCAGAAGAAATGGGAGGAGGCGCAAAGTATTTGCGAGGGCACGGCTGCGATGAAGAAGGTGGTGTACGGGGAGCATCATCCGGAAACTAAGATGACGTTGGAGCTACTGGAGCAAATACGTGCGGCTAAGAAGCTACACGAAGACTTACACGAAGACTAACTTAGAACAGAGTCTCTACTTTTTGTCGATGATTCAGAGACGGAGAATAATTCGACCGCCACTAGGCTTGCGACTCAAGCGGACGCGAAGGGAATTAAAGATCGGATCCAGCAAGTGGCCGCGCATGATCCAAGCGCAGACTCGAGTCCCGCGGCTTTCGCAGCCGAGTTGAAACGACCCAGTAATAAGATCGGTAATCGACTCGATGCGCTCGAACGACAACCGTCGCAGATCCGAATGCCGTTCCAAGATGACGACAGTACTTCGATTCCCGCGCTTCGTCGTTTGTGTCTGACTTATGAGCACGAGCATGGGGCGATGCATTGGAGGACACTCGATGCACGCTATCTCTTAGCATCAGCCCTCGAGAAAGCCGACGAACTGCAGGAGGCGAGAATACTCATCACAAACGTGGAAACCGATCAATTGCGACTGCTCGGCCCCTCTGATGGCTCTGTCATTCGAAGCCGGTTCTTATTGGGTCTTTTATACAATCGGTTGAGGAACTATCCAGCCGCAGAGGAGACTTTACGGTCTGTAATTGCTCTACAATACAACGCTCCCAGTGTGAATGAGACCGAGCTCTCGCGTAGCCTGGATCAGTTAAGCGTTACGCATGAGGCGCTTAATCAGTACGATGAAGCAGTCGAAAGTCTACGCGAATGTGCAGCCCTTCGCGTTCGAGCATTGGGTCCACTTGATCCGATTACACTGACGACAAAACAGCGGCTTGGATCCTGTTTATATCAACTGGGGCGGTTTCAAGAGGCAAAAGTTGTGTTTGAAGAGACCTTGCTCGTACAGGAGACGGTATTTGGAAAGTCTCATGGAGCCACAGTGGCCAGTGCTAACTACGTTCGAGCGCTGCAAGATCAACTGACACATAGCTCATCAGCGATTCCCAAGATTGCGTTGATCCCGCCAGTGGGCGATAATAATGGAGCTACCGAGAGCGATCCTCAACGTACGATCCACAAGACTACCAGCGTTGATTTGGGGCGGGATGCCCCATCAGGAAATTCGCCGTCTGCCATCCTCAATGATACGCTGCATCGATCATCAAGCGATACGCAGCTTCATTCTAGACGTACGCGTGAAACTGCGGATGAAGAGACTTTCCGCCCTGCGATTCAATTCTCTACAACTGTTGAAACGAGCGGTCTCGAAGTCTCTACACCGCAAGATGATGCACTTTCCCTCGCTCGGGAGCTCTTATCTGACTGCGAGCGCGTTCTGGATGCTGTAAATGATGTTGAGCGCAAGAAACTTTTCGAACCTCAATGGGGGATCCCCCAGCTATTCCTTGATATGAAGAGTATTCTTGGACTCTGGCGCGCTGTCTTGCGCTCTATCACAGGAATGAAGCACCAACGCGGGCTAAATGCGGACGATCATGCGCAGCTAATACAGTCGCTCCAGGCTGCTCAACGTCCTCTGAAGGATACTAGCGAAATAATCGACTGGCACGGTCTTTTCAGCGCAGCCACGCCCGATCCACGGTCTATCTACAAGGTAGCCGATGAGCCAAGTATAGCGCCACAACTCAAAGAGCTCTTACACGGAATCAATTCGATACCTTCGGTTTGTCTGCCCACGGGAGAAGAATTTTTAGAATTTTTAGAGGCTATCAGAAAACCTTTATCCTCTTTGGAACAATCTGAGCAGCTGGAATCGACGTCGGAAGAAGTACGGCTTCGTTATTCCCCGAATATAAAGCTGACTGACGAACAGAACGAACAAAACGGATTGACAATGTTGCACCATATAGCCACGGGTCCCGGGAAACAGAAAGCTCCGGCCGATCCGACATGGGCGCCGTGGCTGAAGGCTCACGGTTTACTCACTGACGATACAGTATCGCCTATCGAGAGTAAGCAAGAATTCAATATGAAAACGGAAGCAACGCCAGTTAGGAAATCTTCTAGTCCTGAAAAAATAGAGCGCGGTGATCCTACATCACGGACCATGTTATCCAACGGTCAGGACCTTGCATTGCAATCCGGCGGAGAACCCCCTGCAAGTGATCACTCGCAATCTAGACAAGATCACGTCCACAATACTGTCTCGACTGGTGGCCCGAATTCGGATTCTAATGCAACGGAGCCGACTGAAGGGGAGAGTCTTGGGCTCCACGAACCTACCACGCCTGATCCTGCGGACAAAACTCCACAGTCGGTACGAGCGCCCCAGGGAGCACAGCTTATATCTGAAAACATGCAAGATAACAATGATCCTCAGAATACGAGCAACGATGATACTGGCCTATCACGGCAAAACGATTCTGAAGAGGATGCCAATAATATAGAACACCACGGAGATCAGTCACAAACTGAGACTGTACCAGAAGACAGTAGCCATCCAAAGGTCTCAGATGCCCAAGAGGCCAATGAGTCGGCTCAACGTCCTCACGGAAATCTCAGCAGTCTTTTTGAAAAGAGGGCCGAGAACGGCATTCCCTTTACTGAAGACAATATCCGCCAGATATCTCAGCTTCTCAATCGCTCAAACGCACAATGGGCTCGGGTTCCTCGCACGTACGCCGTCCTTCGGTTAATTGATAACCTGCACCTTTTGGATGAATTCATCGATGTCGGCTTTTCCGATCACTGGTTTCCCGTCTCGGAAAAATTGCTACCACGTTCGTTGCCACCAAGCGCACGTGTAGAGTTTGTAAAGATCCAGGATCTTATTTTGACTAAATCGATGGATCTCGAGCGAGGCGCTCACGGCCCACATTGCTATTTCGAGCGCAACGAGCCACTCCCATTCGACAAACGAGGTCTTCTCGGGAGAGGCGGATTCGGACGCGTCGATCGGATCCGGAGTACCACCAGTGGCAAAGAATACGCCCTGAAGCGTGTCGCTCGAAGCAAGGTGATTGATGGTCCTAGAGGCCAGGCCATGAAAAACTTTGTGGGCGAGATCCAAACGCTCAAACGATTACAACACCGCCATATTGTCGATTTTGTCGGCAGCTATACCGATTCGCGTTACGTGGGCCTACTTATGCGGCCCATTGCCGAGATGAATCTTAGCCAGTACTTCGGACATATATGCGATGCGCAATATTCCGAACTACGTAGCTTCTTTGGCTGCCTATCGATGGCGCTTGAATATCTTCACCGAGAGGGTGTGAAGCATAAGGATATCAAGCCCGCGAATATTCTCGTCCATCACGGAACGGTCTTGCTGACGGACTTTGGGCTTGCGCGCGATGTGCGAGACGCGAGCCACAGCACGACGATGAACCGTTTGGACGGCCTTACCTGGCGATACTCGGCGCCGGAGGTAGCGATGGATAAGCCACGGAACAAGTCGGCCGATATCTGGAGTTTAGGCGTCGTATTCCTTGAGATGGTGGTAGTGCTCGAAGGTAATACTGTGGATTCTATTGATGATTTCTTCGAGGACCGCGGCTCCCAGGTTGCACATATCTGGAGAAATCCCGAGGCACTCGTCGAGTTGCTTGAGAATCTAAAGGCCAGGCATGCGACCACGGACTGTGAGCCGATCGAGTGGGTTCGACTCACGTTGCAGGAGAGCCCCAAGAAGCGTCCCACTGCTCCTCGATTAGTAGACCATATCTTGACTTCGAGAAGGGACAAGAAATGGAATGATCGATTTTGTGGACTTTGCTGTCTGTCCGGGGACAGTGATTCGTCCGCGTCGGATAATAGTGATGATAATGATGACGAGGGATAAAACGGGCCCATTTTTAGGATCTTTGCCATGCTCGTTTCCAGACCTACAGTCAACCTCTCTCGCTAGATAGAGAAAGGGGTTCGGGGAGTCTTCAACAAGGTTCAGGGACTAGCAGAGATTAGGGGCCAAAACCTGGGACGTCTACGAGATTGACCTTAGCCCGGGAATGACACTACGCCGCACAGCGATGGTGAGTTCTCGTACCTGAGTAGGGTGAGCAAAGTAGGAGCTCCGCCCCAAGCCGAAGCTGTGCAGCCGGAGGCAAAGGTGAGGCGAGCGAGCGCTCGCTGATGCATATATTCGGCACCATTCATCAATCGCCCCGTTCATCAATTAGCCCCCATCACCCCAACGAAGTCCCCGAAGTACTCACCGATTTCATCAACCAATTCTCGACACTAACCCACCGATCACCACTTAGATAAGATTTTGTTCAGGGATATTAGATACATTCCAAGGTGGGCCGCCATTTCGCTATTTCTTCGAGTATCGTTGGTTTCAGTCGAATCTGGGTGGTGCAAGAAATTGCGTTATCCCGGAATATTCAAGTCCGATATGGCAACGAGATCCTCAACTGGGATGCTATTTCTATTGCAATCACTGTGATATACCAGCTAGAGCATTTTCAGTTCTGGCTAGAGCTGGTTCGCGGGATCCGTCTTGGACATGCATAATTTACCGGCCTCTACAATATCACCAGAATAAGTAAGCGACGCGATAGCCTTAGACGATCAGATCAGGGACACAGATGTGAACCTCCTAACAGCATTGCAAAGGTGTTAGCCAAGAGCTTTTACTTTAGAGCAAAGGAGCCAAGGGATCAGATCTTTGTATTGATATCAATATGCAAGGAGGTCAAATCTATCAAAGTGGACTATTCGACGCCTGTAGAGCGCATATGTCTTGCTGCTGCTACGCTAATGGTCCTGCACACGTCTTTCGGACGCCATTCTTGCGTCTGCCGGAGTCGGCAATCGCTCTGTATCTATGTCCGCTGTTGCGACACCTCCTTCGTGGGTGCTAGACTGGACGGAGGGGCCAAACTATAAGCGTATGCATGACCCAGAGACCGATGACAGACATAACACATTACAAATGAACCCAGAAAGGCCCTTTATCATACTCTTGACCGCCCATACCCTGGGAATTGCCAGCACGTTGCACGGGCCGGGCCGAGAGAATCCGATCATTCTCAGATTACCGATACAACCTCGGCGGAGAGAATATCAGCTGGTTGGCGAATGCTATTGCCGTCGACGTACAGCTACGGAGATCCGATCCACGACCAACGCTGAGCAGACAACTCTCATAGTTTGATACATTTGAGCGACGTTACTCGATCGAGGCAATCAATTCATAACCGAACGTTCAAATGATGCATCCGAACCAGTACGGCAGGAGGTACACAGTCTTTAAAGATGTATTGGAACGAATCTTATTTGAAAAACTATCGAGGCCATCAACTTTATATCGAGGATGCCAGTATTCAATCTCGTATGCTTGTACAGCTATTCGCGTATATACTGTCATTCGGGGTGTGCCATTCTTTGTGCAATGATTTAGATCCAATTTCCGACTAGGGGCCCGATGGGGTTAAAGTAAGTAATACGTGTTATCGATGTAGGGATGACGCATGTTTTCGAGGGTTCGAACTGGTTTGAACACAGTTGCATAACTGATTTTGGTTCCCATGCTCAACCTTAGCCACACATGTTTGAAAGAAGATGCTCAGCCTCGAGGAAAGATTAGGCAGACAATGCCACGCCGCATCTTCTCGCACATGTTTCCAAAATGTCTCCCAAACGTAGAAGAAGTGCCTTGAATGCTCGGGGCCGGCATTACTTTTTTCCCGTACGCGTATTTACATCCTTACCACTTGCCGTGGTGCGGCTGAAGTCTCTTTCCGATACACGTACTTCAGCCGCAGTCTCATTATACGCGTACTACTTTGCCGCGTGTGTTTACCAGCACAACGCTGTCACACCCCCAACCGTCGTGTCAACGACGAACTGCAACATGCGGAAAGAACATACGACTGACGTTTATGGGCGGTGTGTTGAAGATTTATGGCTATGGGGCGAGCATTCAGCTCTGGTGGCACAGCCCCAGGCAAACAAATCTCTCCACTTTGGGGATCATCCCAGCAGCCCGTGCAGGTGAGCTCCTCCTCCCTTAAAAATGGAACGCCTCCCCCTCCTAGCCCTTGCATATGAGACCAAAAGGAGAAAAGAAGTGCGAGAGCCATATCCACGAGCAGGACTTGTTGATCGTTGATTCGCAAGCAACACACCAAATGCCGACGTTCAGTGGAGGTTGTTTCGACTGCAAGCGTCGGAAGATTAAGGTGAGAGGAAGCAACCCTTTCCGATGTATCGAGATCCGGTCGGCTCAGAGATGCGTGCAATAGTGCGATGAGACCCGACCCGGCTGCCGGAACTGCGCGCGCCGAGGGAAGCCGTGCCCGGGATATCGACATCCCGGCCAGGTCGAGTTTCGCTCCATGGACGATGCGCTCGCCATCCAATACGGCAGCGAGAGACCGGAGGAAGGCACGCCGTCGAAAGCCTCCACGAGAGCCGTCGTTCGCGCGCGTCAGGAGAGGCAGACGAAGACCCCGGAGCCGTCGATCGTCCAGCCACAGACCGACTGGGGGCAGCGCGCGCGCATGCACTTCTTCCACCACTTCATCGTCGCCCCCGGACTCGACCCGTGCGGCTACCTCGACTTCCTGCCCGAGCTGCTGGCGACGCATCCCGACCACGTCCCCCTGATGCAGGCCTTCGCGGCGGCATCGCTCGCCCATCTCGCCCACGTGGCCCATCCAATGCCCGAGGTGGCCGCCCGCGCCGAGCGGCATCACGGCGTCGCGCTCCGCGCCATGATCCGCACCATGGCGAACCCCGACGAGGCGATGAGCAGCGGGAGCCTGACCGCGATTCTGCTGCTGCAGAAATATGACGTAAGAGCGTACCTGTGTGACCGCGGGTGGAAGCGACGACGCTGAGCATCACGATATGATAGATCATCTGCGGGTACAAGGAGCGCTTCCACGACGCCCACCAAGAGGGCCTCCAGCAGCTCCTCGATCGACGACGACGCAACCACCAGAGCCCAGGCTCATCCGCCGCCGAGGCGTTGCCGCCCAGTCTCGAGATGATGATCGATCGCCGGCGGCAGATGAGCTGTGCCGACGACGCGCACCCGCCGCCCGAGCGTGCCGTCGACGTGACCGGCCCCGTCCCCGCCGTGGGCCAGCTGTGGCGGAAAGGCGGCCGCGCGGTGCACGTGGCCCGCCGGATGCGACAGATGCTCCTGCGGGGGGGTTCGGAGTCCGACGTGATCGACGCGGTCTGGCGGGATGCGACGGCGGCCCACGCGCGTCTGCACGCGTGGGCGCGGTGCGTGCCGCCGGAGCTCGCATACCGCGCGATCGCGGCGGCGGACGCCGAAGCCCATCCGCCACCCTACCCCCCGGTGCACTACAAATTCCAAAACCTGCAACAGGGCACCCTGTGGGTGACGCACTGGTGCACCCAGATCGACCTGGCGCAGGCCATGGTGGACTTTGGCCGCGTCTACGGCCGCCACCGCGACCCGGACGCGGAGGCGCACCTCCACGCCACCGTCCGCGCGAGCGTGGACGCCATCGGCGCCAGCGCCGCGGATCTGATGGGGGAGGTCGACGACGCCGACCAGCGCCGGCCAGGCAGAGCATCGAAAGCGGCGGGCGCCCTCTTCCTGACGCGGGCCTTGCATATCGTCGCCAATGAGGTGGACGGCGTCGCCACGCAGCAGCGGAGCTGGGCGACGGGCCGCCTGTTCCAGATCGGCCACGCCCAAGGCATCCGGCAAGCCTTGCGTGCCCGCGAGCAGAGTCTCCTCGCTCACGATCCGCAGCGTGGGCCATCTACCACCGCCGACCGGACCGCGCATCTGCCCCTTCGGTAGGAAGCGGAGGCTTTGAAGCAGAGGAGGGTCACTTACTTCGTGGACCATTCGATGTTGATTAACTTCACCTATCAATCGCAGTCTCTCGCCCGAATATTGATATAATTATTTATAACTTGTTCCCTTGTGGAGAGCTTTATATATAAATATAATAATATCGTCGGGCATACATAAGGGAAAGCGAGAATCCAACTAATTCCAAACGGCTAAAATGCACGTAGTCGCTATATGGTACAACTTTTGGTGGATAAATTCAGCTCCATGCGACTGAATACAACGGGGACAATCGATCAGTCGTTGGACGACACCTAAATGACCTGTTCTCCCGATTGTAGAAGGCTCTGATGTCGCCCGGAGCTGTATGGTGATATCATTCTCCGGGTATCTCGGGGGAAACTCACGCGGAAGATCTTTCGCTCGTCGCTTAAACCCTGATACCACTAATTCGCCCGCAGAGGATATGTGGTCATATATCGCGATTCATGGGCCTTGTTATTTTCTTTCTCCGGGCATTAAGTCCGTGTCTACCTTCTCGTTAGGATGTGATATCACAAGAATTTCAATGAGCAGTCTTAGACTTAGCGCGATGCAATTCTTATGGACGATCGGGTGCTCTCTAGACACAAACCGCTATGAATATCACTGATGTTCCAGAAGGGATCATGACTTGTACCCGTCTTCGACACCGGTAGTAAATTTATCACTCGAACTTGATCGGGGTATAGACGCTACAAATGCAGTGTACGTGCTTCGGCCTCGGCGGTTGCTAGACCTACCTATCGACTCCAAAACATAATATGCTCGTCATAACAAGCCTCACTCTCCGCGGGCGCCCAGGTTTCTGGCGGCGTGAGCGCCTTACGGAGCGCCTCGGCTTCCTCGATCTGCGCGCGCCCCTGTCCTAACTTGCCCATATCCTGAAGCACGCAGCCTAGCCGGTACTGGACACGCGCCGTGTCGTTGCGGTATAGCTGGTGCATAGAATAGATCTCAAGAGCTTGCTTGAGGGATGTGCTAGGATCATCAGCTGGAGCCACGATGGCGAACGGTTTAACACAGAGAGGTCAGGACCTACACAGCTCGCTGATAGTCGCGCTTGCGGTGCAATAAGACCGCAATCTTGAAATGGGCGTCGGCACTGCGGCGATGCACGCCGAGCACGTGGAGGCAGTTATGTAGACCTTGGGTGTGAGACTGGAATGCAGCTTCGTACTTGGTCTCGGCTGCGGCTTCGTCACCATCCGCCAAGAGGGCCTCCGCTTGCGCTATCTCGATATTGCCGAGCGCGAAAAGTGCTTTGCCTGGCCTACAAACGTCAGCAATGACGGATACTGAGATATCGCGCTCCAAGTACCTCATCGATGACGTGTCCCACCGATCCTTGAGCGCCGACGCGAGCATTGCATGGCCCTCGTCCAACTTTCCTCGCAGCCACAGGCAGAAGCCAAAATTGGCCCTCCACAGCATCCGGTCCCCAGGAAGCCCTTCCCAGCGCTCGAAACACTGTCGGTAGTATTGTTCCGCCTCTTCGTATCTTCCCAGTGCCATGAGGCCATTCGCATAGCGGCCGAGGCCGAAAACTTCCAGGATGTTCGGGCGTTTGAGTTGTCCGCATTCGAACGCTTTCTGCAACTCTTCCCATTCGTTTTTGAAATTATCGTACGTCCCCTGGAAGTCATTTGTCATAGAGTCAAGCGATCCCATGCCGCCGTAGATATCAGCGAGAAGTGGGTGGTTCACCTTTTCTGGGTGTCGTAAAGTGAAATCTTTCGCGGTGTTCAAAAGCTCGGGCATCGACTCGTACATTCCCCGCTCATAACAGAACCTATCGTGTCAGTCAACGATCAGTAGATAGCAGTCGATCGTACCAGCTCGCTTCGTAGAGCAACCTCGGAAAGTCCCAGTCGACCACTGCATCGGGAATTAATGGTTCTCGATTGAGACGTGATTCCCTATAATAATGGCACAATGACTGAACATGAGGCAAAAACATTCTTTGATCGGCCCAGAGCGAAGGATTGTACGTTGCATGCCGGCTCGCAACCGGCCAGCAGCACTTCAGAAGTTTCCAAGCCATTTTGAAGTGATGCTCGCGCGCAGGCGGTGACATTCGAATATGGCATGAGGCCTGAACAAGTCGATGCATACCGAGCTCTCGCATATCTTCATTCTCACCCTCTGGCCGGACTAGTCGCAAATTCGCATTCTGTCGAACTAGCGAGCTACGAAGAAGTGCTGTTTTGGCCTTGTAAATCTTTCTCGGCGTATTCAGAAACTCTAGAGTCTCATCGTCGCTGTTAATTGCACCCCTGCTTACAATATGTAGCTGGAATCGGTCAGGGTCCATGAATGACATGATATTTAGTAGGCCCTGTCCTTCAGTCGTGAGACGGTCAAAGTTCATATTCCAAACGGTACCCAATGAGTGCTGGTAGGCCAATTTGCTTGTACCAACCCAAGGCATGGCTTGGGAGTCTTGGATAAGGTCTTCGTTGTTGTAGCCTCCCAAGAACTCGCTCAAAAAGCAGTCATCGTTCAGTATCAAATTCGCTGCCTGGATTAATGCGAGAGGGTAGCAGCCGACTCGTTTGACGATCTCAATGGCCGCTTGGTTCTCTTCTTCGAGTTCGCGCTGGGATAGCTTGGTATGGTCAAATTTACACATTCGTTTTAAAAGAGAGATCGCGCTGGCGTGGTCGAGTTCCACGATCTCTGTACCGCTGTATTGACGGATAAGGCTACTGTCACGGCCGGTAAGGAGGATGGAACCGCCTCGGTTACCGGGCCAGAAACTCTGCAGAAGCTCATACTTATCCTCGCTGTCAAGATTGTCGAAAACCATGAGCCATTTCGCATCTGTAGTAGGTATTAGTCAGTGTTATGTTGAGTACAGTTACTCACCCGTCTGCTCCAGAGTGTCTTTGACAGCTGCAACAATGGACTCATCCGATGAGCCTACCACTGATAGTCCAAGCTCGTACGCGAAGCGAGCGAAGCTCTCATTAAGCTTAGCACGTGTGTCTGCGTGAGCCCATAGGATAATGGGAAAGTCGGATCGGTGCGAAAACACATAATTCAGCGCAATCTGAGTCTTGCCCATGCCACCCAGGCCACAAATCGCATAAGTCAGCTGATCTGTCGGACGCCCTTTGACGTCATCCTCTCGCCTCAGAGCCTTGTCGATGTTATTGAGAACATCTTCCCGGCCGTAAAAATCCGGATTTTCTTCGTACGGTGTGGTAACGAAGCAGGGGATTTTGACAGTGGCAAGGCTGACCATAGACAGGTTCGATAGAATGTCAATCTCATCATCCCCTCCAAGGATCTCTGATGTTTATGAGCAAAGACATTTACAGCTTCTCGGAAGTTACCTGGTGACCTGAGTCCGGGCCGAGCCCCTGCTTGCTGCATACGAGTCGATGTCTCCTCTATCTCGGTATCGGGACACCCCGCACGAATGGTTTCGTCTAGATGATGCGTCAGAGTTTCAAAGAACAAGTCTGCTCGTCCCGGGAATGTTGAAAGCTGGACATGGTCAAGGTCCATCGGGAGAATGTGCTCATTTGGCCAGCCAAGTCTCGCCAACGCCTCCGGACACACCTAAGTTTGTTAGCGAGCCGGCTCGATGTCTACAAGGTCTTAATTACCAGACTTGATTTCGCCACTCCAAAACGACCAGACTGATAGACGGTCTTCTTTGTCTCGCAGAAACTGCAGATATTGATTTTGAGGCCAAGCTCGCGGAAGTCGCGTAGAGTTTCCTTGGCCGCATTCCAGCCACCCGATTCTTTGAGTGCCTCGAGGACGGAGACTTTCTTCGATGTGGTACGAAACTCAATAGCCGCGCACCTTAGTGCAAGTTCTTCGAACCCGGGATGGCTCTCGTCGTGTAACGATCCAAGGAATATGATGCCGATTGTGGAATCAAAGATCTGTCGAAACTCCTCTTCCCGCATTGCAACCAAGAGCGCCTAGGCGATGAGCACATTTTTGTGTTTCTCGGAAAACAAACCTTTTTGAGGATGATAGAGCCGAAGGAATAGCACAAAAACACGATGGGCCGCTGCGCTAGCTCCGGTTCTTCTCGACGGTGGATCATCGCGAAGAGGAACCGGAGGACCTGGTCGGTGAGGTCCTTCCATGACGCTACGGTAGAAGGCTTTGCAAAGTCATAGTAAAATGACATAATTCGCGCGTACGGTACTTGGTGGCTCAAGACATCGCGGAGCCATTGGTTGTGGTCTTTGACTCGATACTTGGGGACCAAGT
This sequence comes from Erythroxylum anguifugum, assembly GCA_027478595.1. Lineage (NCBI taxonomy): Eukaryota > Viridiplantae > Streptophyta > Magnoliopsida > Malpighiales > Erythroxylaceae > Erythroxylum > Erythroxylum anguifugum. The sequence continues at coordinate 12,657 of JANIPN010646970.1, forward strand.
CAGGCAAACCGGGGATTGACACGAGACTGTCGGCATTGGTCAGCCTGATGCTAGGAAACCATACGGGTACGGGTACTCAATATTCGGCTTCCTTATCCCATCGTAGACAATCGAAAGAGACGACATTGTTCATGGTTCTATCGTACGGAGGTACCAGATGCCCCACAAGGGGCGTTAGACGGATCGACCGTCTGCTCGGTCTCTAGCTGGGTCTGGGTCGTTTTCAAGCGAACCCTGATGTGCGTATTTCACCTACTGCTTGTCCGAGAAGTAGAAACAGGTCCATGTAAACGCAGGTTTCCCGCAGAATTTGGCCGCTGAGAAGATAACGGAAACAGGCAACGGGGTATTAGGCAACATGACCAGACCGAGCTACCCTCACCGAGCAGACCGAGCTAATGCCCTCACCGAGCAGACCGAACTCCCCTTACCGAGTAGACCGAGTGAAGCGATACACCATCCTATTGGTCCCGGCGAGGCTCCGGGTTTTTGAGGGGTGCGCTAAGAGATGACGTGTCAAACCGTCCCCGCTTCCTTCACGAAAAGACGCGTGAGAGCAAGAAACCTTATCAGGGCTAGAAAATCCACCCGACCGAGGACTTTCGCTCGTTGCGTTTCACAGTTTGATCACGCTCGATTCCTCCAGTAATCCCATATCCTAGAAGCGAAAAACGATGCCTCAACAGCAGCAGGCCTTGGAGCAGCCTTGGAAGGCATGGTGGGCACCATCGACATCGACGAATGAACAAGGTGGCCAGGGAGGGTACTTGCTGCAGCAATATCTGGCCGGCAACAAGGTCGAGCCTCCGCCCAAGGACGTAAATCGTCCGAATTTCTCTAAGCCGGCGCCTACAACGCCTAAATGAAAATGTAAATGCCCAGTCTGTCTGTTCCAGCGTGGTACTAACGTCCTAGTCGCACCTACGCAGTTTCGCAGTACTTCTAAGAGTATCTGGCAAGCGGAAGATCAGTGGGCATTGATAGCTAGGATAGTACACGTTGTTTAATTTCAGATTGGATTCACCCTCCGTACTTGTGCCAAGTGCCATCTATTCGAGCCAGCGCGCCGTCCATTCAAGCCAAATTAAAGGTGTACCGACCGGTAAGCACTTCTGTCGGCCAAGATCCGCACTGCAGTGCCTCCATCGCAAGTTTGACCAGGCTCAGGTCGCTACCTAGTTGAATTATTAGTATGGTTCTCCATATCGTTTCCTATCTAGCTAGTGTAATTCGATAGAGACGACGTACCTTGAGCGCCAACGATAGTACACGCCAGTGGTCGGTACTCCGTTGTATTGCTGATAGCTGAGCTGTACGGCTTTTGTCCGACTGCTTCCGTCAATAAAGGACTTTGAGCGCCTAATTGCGCACCTACTTGGTACAACGAGCTGTGGAAGCCTGAGTACAGGCGTTATCAATTTTGTTGACAGTGTGGGGAGCGGTCCCGGTGGACTGAGATGTGAGCTTGGTACCTGCCCCGATTCATTGCCTGCCTACCTATTTGGAGTGTCTCGACGTCGTGGCACCGAGTTTCCGTACGGTAGAATCATTATCGCGTCCGACCGACTGCGGCTCATGATGTGAGCATCAAACCAGTCTCGAAACACATCTTGCTCTTTCTGGAATGTGGAGTATTCATCCAATGTGGTAGATTTGCCAATATCCCTTTCTCATTAGCTCAATCAGTGTGTACAGGTTGAGGCAATACCACCTGTATGCCACGCCACGCGGGGCATAGGGTTGCCGGCCGAGATGCTTGAGCGTGCGTTGCCTGAACTCATCAAATGCTTGGTAGAACTCGTAGCAATATGGCCAAAATCCACTTTTTTCAAGGTACTTGTTGGCATCTAGCTCATGTATGCCATCCGGCGGGTTCTTTCTCCACTCGTCCACAATGTTAAGAGTTGTCTTTTTGCAGTTTAGGAACTCTTCAAGGATCCTCACAAACTGGTCTATCAAGCCCTGCCACTCGCTGTCCTCCTGCGGGAAGTAGTCCGTAGGATAGATGATCTTCGTGGGACGTGGAGCGTAAGACTGTAGCTGAACGCTCGCGGAAAGGAAAGTGGACATCTTCTCAAGGCTGTGGGTGAGGATACCGACCACATCAAACGATGGAGAGGCAGCTTGCACGCCTTTCACCGGAATGGCACCCCATGTAGTTCGCAGCCCGAACACGCCATTCTCGGTCGCTGGAGTTCGAATGCTCCCACCGGAATCGGTGCCCAAAGACACGTCAAACCAGTCGTATCCGGCCAGCGCGGTCGCCGCGCCTACGGAGCTTCCCGCTGGATTCAGATACCCGTCTCCACGCGGGTTGAACGGGCAGTGAAAATCGATCCAATTGTCCGTCGGCCAGTCCGGTCCTGCGAAAGACGAGGTGGCAGTTTTCCCAATGATCACGGCTCCGAGTGCTAGGAGGTGCTCGACATACTCTGCCGTCTCCGCTTCGACCGGGTGAGTGAAGACCCAGTCTCTGCTGGAAAGGGTGGTTTGGACTCCACGGAGGTAGTATAGATCTTTGATTGCGACTCTGATGCCACCAAGAGGTTTGCTCTCGCTTTTCACATTGTACAATCTGCTAGGAACTGCGACCTCTTGCCAGATGCCAGACATGCTCATAATACTCAGCGCGCCGAACCTGCTTGATTTTAGCGTTTGTAAACAGTATTCGACTGCCGAGTACTGTACCTTTCAGGTCTCAGTGGGTTCTCCGGGATAACCGGCACCACAAATGCGTTCAGCGTATCCTCGTAAAGTCTCCAGGCCTGGTGGAGGTGGCCATGGTCCAAGAAGTATGGGCCAGAAGGAAGCAGCTCTTCTGAGGGCAGCACCCAAAGAACGAGGCTATCTGAGCGGTCAGAGCCGAATGCAGCCTCACTCTGACAGCGTTTCTGGATAAGATATGTCTTCTCGAATGCCGGGCTGAAAACATCGTCCTCTGTACGGAAATACTCCAAATGCTTCTCAATCTCACTCGCGTTGAGAGCATCACCTCCCTCAGTGATCAGAGTCACCGGCGTACACTCCCAGTGTACCGCCCCCTCAACGTAGCCCTGCGCAGTTAAAGATAGTGCTCGGGGGAGCGTGGGCATCTACCCACAAGTTTCCAGGGATGAGCGTAGTAGCGCTTTCCGTCCACAGTTTGAATCATTGTTGCTGACAGTAGTAGCCAGCCGTGCTAGAGTTCAAGCTAGCGGAGTGATATTCTCCAAAAGCCCCCCCACCTACCTACTATCGCTCCGTAACTTGACGCCTGCTCTCAAGCTCGTTTAGAGGGGACTATCAGGCACCGCGGTTTCCCCCGCACTACAATTAACGCCGAGAAAAGTGCGGTTCTCGGTGAGGAACCCCGCACGACACCGAGAATGAAGCGACCAATCAACCATGCCGAACCAACTTTCAGGCTCGATGCTAAACAGGCTAGAAGGGCGACGAGGGCTGTTAAAAGGATGATCAGAGCACCAGTTGTTGTGCTGTGCCTTCAAAGTCTGAAATGGCGTCTCACCGTGGTAAACTGGGCTACATCGCCGATGATGTCCTGTACACCCGGGAAAAGCCCTACCGGTGCGACTTCACCCCGGAAGGCATCCCGGACGCACAAGCAACAAATCATACCATCGATGATGAAACTATAGATATTCACCAGTTGACTTACTCCAGCGATGCGACTCTCGACACCTCAGGCTTCCAGCTTGTCCGGTGGCCGTGGCCTAAGTACTCTGAAGACGAGGTTGATGCGGATACATTCAAACACCGAACTTACTACCCGCATATCGCGAAGTTACTGCGGGAGGAATTTGGCTACTCGATGATTGTATATATGGATTGTAAGGTGATTAGCTTAGCTGCTTTCCTACGAATCGCGGTAACAAGGCGCGGAGCAGATTCGACGGCGACATCAGCAATTCCCATCGGCCGAGAGTAATGCACGAGCGCCGCATGCTCAGCCACTCGCTCTGGCTCATACGGACTTCACGGCTAGCAGCGCCCGTGCCATGTTCGATGAGACGAAGCACGGTCACGATCACGACCGTGTGAAGGAGTTCAAGGACCTTCCGTATGATCAGCTCAAGTATGGTACCTTCTCGCCGAGGAGATCTGACCCTGATGGCTTACTTCAGCTGACAGTATCTGGCGTGTAACGAGAGGCCCGAACAAAGACTGGCCACTGGCATTGTGCGATCACCGATCTATCGCGCAGGATCGGGATCCTATAACCAATGATCAGGTGTATCGTGACACAGTCGTGGAGAACCGGTTGCTCCGCAAGAGTAAAGATCATCGATGGTACTATGTCCCCGATCAAGAGCCTGACGATGTCCTCATCTTTCGCAATGTCTCATCAGTTGGAAGAGACAAGCCGGTCGCCTTCCATTCTGCTTTCGAGCTGGTCGAAGACGAGCCGGTCGACAGGGTACCACGAGAAAGCCTGGAGCTACGCGTCTTTGCTTTCCCCTGAAGAACGACCAAGTAGTCAAATTGATACATTCCGTTAGTTAGCTCTTTAGCAAAGGTCTCTAGAGTCGTCCAAGAGGGCACACATTACCATTCCCTGCGGTTGAAGAGCGGGAAGAACTCGAATTGATCTTTTGTTGATATTGGTCCTAAAGTGGACTAGTCCATTAGATCACGTGCGTTTTTAGTCTTCAGCGCGCCCAAAGGTGGCGTTGCCTGCCCAGTCTCCCACCTCGCACACCTTCAAAGTTACTTGAGTTTAGCAGCGTAAAGTAGTTTTTAAACTAGGCGCAAAGCTTGACACTTCTCTTATTATCGCATGCTCTCTTTATAGTAGTTCCAATAAGGCTGCACTCGATGGAGTCCGATCGAGGCCACAGCGTACCTTACAATAATTCCTTGCAATCCCCAATTGGACTGGAGCCTTACCGGTTGATGACCGCAAGGTCAGCCCATGAGAACTATAAAAATTTCGTTCGAGCTTGCTATCGCTTGCACCCGGGATCCTCACGTTATTATGAAGGCCTTATCGAATATCTAGGCGAAGGCGATGATTATGATCACCATAACAGCATGCTAAAGTCATACCGGCTCACAGCTCCTGCCACCGAAATTGTCGCACCCTCGGTATCGCTATTCGAACCATCAAACCTGGAACACGCCCCTGGGACGCATCATCTAGCCATAATAGAAGGCCTTCCATCCCCACAAGTGATCACATCGCTCGGGAATCGTTTTGCAGTTCGTCCCGAGCTCTTTATTGGCCATCTCGATCTGGGCACAAAGCATTCGCAGCCGCAAAAGTTTTATGAGCTGCCCACGTTACCTTCAAGAAAAACTTCCGTTCTACATATACGAATCATCAGTATTGGGCACGCCATCGAGACGTCTAATAATGAAGATTTGCAACAGCTGCGAGCATCCGTCGCGGATCATTGCCATCAGGCCGATGCGGACGTGGTGAGGGATCTCATTTATGGCTCCACGAGAATTCGGAATATCAATATTCACAACGAAAAAGTTTTCAGCTACGAGCAGTTGCTTTCGATTTTTGTCTCTACCGAGGCGGATGACCCCAGTGCTTGGGATAGTAAGACCACCATATATTGCCACCATATATTGCCCGGTTGATTCTATGCTGACGAGAGATACAGTCGTGTGCCTACTCGACCAAGGCAAGCACACTCTGCAGAGCAAGCACTTCCCGTGGCCTGACTACGGCGCCCGTGGGCGACCGATCGGCCATCTGCCGATCGTTCCCTACAACGCATACTCACTCCATGGCAGCGAAGAAGGCCACGATCCGGCGACTATCAAGTTTCTGCAAGACCTCGACGAGCTGCATCCGCTCAAGCTCGCTCAAGCCTACGATGAGGTAGATGCTACTCTGCTCTGCTCCGACCCTTTTTTCATTGTCAGTCGCATCCTCTCCCAGGCAGTGAGCTCGTGGAACACCTTGCTCGGGGTGATCGAGGACGACCTGCTCCATCGACGATCCACCGTCTCGCACGAGGAAAGCGATGCGGAAGCGGACCAGCTCCGGTTCGACGCCGACCTCATCGAGGCCACGCGGGGATTTGCCGCGGAGTATATACCCATCGTCCGGGGTGAGCTCGGCATCGACTGGCCCACCAGCGTCCTTCCGGTGGCCCAAGAGCGGAAGCAGACGATCCGACGGCGACTCTTGGCGGATCTCGAATGCCTACAGGGCCGCTCCGCACGCCTGACGCGGCAATGCAAAAGTAAGACGACGCAACTGGTGAGCGCGAGCCTCCTAGAGGAATCCAAGAAGGCGATCGTCCAAGCGGAGCAGATCCAGTCGCTCACGCAGCTTGCATTCGTATTCATCCCGACCAGCTTCATTGCCACGATATTCGGCATAAATATAGCGCAGTTCAAGAATCCGCCGGAGATCTGGATCTTCGTTATAGTCGCCGTCATCAGCGCCAACCTAGCTTTGGCGTTCATATCCTGGAAGAGCTTAAAACGGCTAGTGACGGCATCTCACAAACGCTTCCGGCGGAAAGAGAGTTGGAAATTCTCTTGAGAATCACTCGCAACCTCTATCCTGTTATATGCACATTTCGACCGTCTCCGCTAAGTCACCTGGTGAGAGTATTGCTGAAATACATATACAAATGCAATTTAGAATGTATTCGAATGACTATGAAACCCAAGCAGAAAAATCAACACCTAGATCAGCCTCTGATCCCTATGAACAGCGGAGACGAGATATTGCTATTCGTACAACATCGCAAGAAACTGGATTGTAGGCGCAAAAGACAATCCTCTGGTCAGTGGTAACGGGAATGCAAGATGCCCTTATATCCGTGAGAGAAAGACCTATGCCGCAGTAGGCGAGGGGTTGACCGTCACCATCTTCATTCTCGGATGCGTTGCGCGCGCCTTGAGCGCGGGAGGTAGGGAGGTGGCGCTCGCATCGGGCGCGGCAGGGGGGTGGGGAACGCGGATCGGGCGCCGGGGGGGGCCACCATATCCCACCGGCGCCCGATCCGCGCGCGCCCATTCACTATCATCAGATATTCAGGAACGGGCGCAGGGTAATTTTGGGCGCCGGGCTCTACCCCAACAAAGAGGAGCATTTGGGGATTACGTGAAGGTGAGTGGGCGGCTGCTATAGGGTCGACCGAGCATGTAACGAGGGCATCGATCGTGACGTGTGTGTCGGCCAATGTAGGGGTCCTACCCAGAGAGCCCCAGACGGAGCGGAGCTCTATTACTCGCACGCCTGACTTCCAAAGTGGGCGCACATGGGAATGACCCGGAGATTCTCATTCGTCGATGCACGCTGCTGGTGGGTCTTTGACGGTAGCCTACTTCCGACCATAGTGCAAGCGCCATAACCGTGGACGCTTCAAGGCAACGGAGCCCCCGTGAGCTGTAAGGGTGCAGTTGTCGGTATGGATCATGCATCACACTGCGTTCAGGAAGCCCGCATGCGCAAACAGGCAGATGCACGGTTCAAATTCACTGAGAGCTAAAAGAGCGCCACACGAGTTGCTAGCAGCCGCAGGTAATGTGGAGTTGGATGCCGCCTCATCAACCGAAACAGGCGAGCGTAGGCCGATGATTGAAGCTCTCGACTTGTTGAGCCTCGTCTGCCGGCGTCCATCTTGGTTTTTGCTGATTGAGCTGTCGAAACGTGTAAATCAACGGGGCAAGAGGTTGAAGTAAAGGCTGGTATACCGAAAAGTGGGAGGCACGCCTCCGCCGATCGAGTTTGTGCATTCGACTCTGGATCCTCAAAGCCAGCCCATGCCGAATGCACAAAAATCTCCTAAGAACACAAAAGTGAAGGTAACTGCGCGGTTCTGTGGTCGTTGGGGGGCCGTCATATTGCTCTTGACCGTTTCTTTGCCCGGCATGCTTTCAACTGGGCTTCCATTTCCTCAATCTGCTGAGCTAGCTCTCTGTCACGGTTATCGCACTCTGTTATCTGTCTGAGAGTCTCTTCCCTCTGCTCCTGTATCTGTTGAAGTCGTGGTATGATACCTAGCACTTCGTCCACATCGATAGAACCAGCATTCCGCCTCTTCTGGGTCGTAGACATCCCCCGATGTGATATGCGCGTCTTGAGTAGAGTGTTGCGTGCACGGCGGCCACGCATGAATCGCCGGTAACGCGCTGCAGGAGCGGTATAGCCAGCACAGGTGGGTTTCTCGCGCAGGTAACTCATTTGACGGAGCATTGGGCCAGCATGTACTTCTTCTCGTTTCCGTTTGTGCGAAGCCTCTTCGTTACTCGACATGCTGACGGGTGTATGCCGCTTCGTCGCCCTGGTGACAATCAGCTACCGGGCACTTCGATAGAGGTCGGTCACCGTGCCATTCATTCGACGGACCGTGTTCCGTTTCTAGAGGCGGCAGCCGAGTTTCGTACTTGACTTCATTCGGTTGTGTTCGGAGCTTTGGAAGCGACTGTTTACACTTTGTGCCGGAATCCGGAGATCTGTCAACGGAAGTGCTGGGTTGTGATCGACGTGAAGCTCTCGCGGTGACATTTGGTCGCTGAGTCGGCATTTTACACGGGATAGGATGGGGGTAGAAGAGCTAGCATCATATGAATAGGTATGAGCCCCAACGGAACAACGGGAAGACAACTCTCCATATAAAACGTCCAAGTCAAGCGAAGACGCGGCGATTCTTCGCTTTAAAGGATTATCAACCGCCATTTGCAATACGTCCGCCTCGTTGGTGTTGCAAGGGGACGCCGCACGAAGTGGGCAACGGCAGCCCTCCATTAAAGCCTGGGGCTTTTTGGCTGCCTCGCCTGGGATTCATCCATTTGTGATAATCACTCGCCGCCCCGCCCTCCGCAACATATGTTCAGGGTGTCTCATAGTGAGTTGGCTGGCTGGATGTCCGTCCGATGTACATGGGTCAGATTCAATGGTTGATTCGGGGTTGCCCAACTCCGGCCAATGTGGGCTTCGCCTGGTGGTGCCTAGGTGTTGCCTGGCCTGCGCCTGAGTGTGCCGCCCAAAGCGAGCGCCCGAGAATAGGGGGGCAGCCACGCGCCTCGACGCTAGGCGAACACCACAGCCAAACCCAAACATACCGTGCACACATGCTGCGGCAGCTGCTGCTGCTGCTCTCACCGTCCGTCCATGACCGACTTCTTTCGAGCCGGGGTAGGCGCATAGTGGTGGCCCTGATCCTGCATGATTCCGATCCTGTGCCATGTGGTGGTGCAGCAACTACGATTTGGCTTGTCGAGGCCCTTGCAACGCTCGCGGCCCCTTGCAGCACACTTGCGATGTAGCAGATTGAGCCCCACCGAGTGCTGCACCTCGATGGCTCGCTGGCACCAGAGGGAGAGGCATCGGCTACCGTGGATCGTGGATCAACCAAGTCACACGACGTCACTCTTAGCTGCGTTGGTATTACTAATGCTGCTTCTGGTCATTTTCTAGCCCCTCGATCCAGTATCAACAGTCGAGCACCCTGGATGCTTGTTGATCGAAGCATCAATAGGCCTTCGAATGAGTGTAATTGCAAGATGGAACCGGATCCAAACAAAAATTACAGAGGATGGAGGAGCGGCTGCTGCTGCTAGAAAGCTTCCTATTGCGCAGTAGAGAGATGTATGACACAGAAAAAGGTATTGTGTGTTAGTCTGCCATCTTCCGAACGAATCTGACACACCTTAAGTGCTATGAAGTTCCTATCTTGACTGGGTATAGTGAGTCGTATCTTGATACTGCCGTTACATGAATTGCCATATAATACAAGTTACTTCCTATCCAGACCCTCCAATGCCTGGTTGAGCATGGCGATCTGTTCCTCGAGCCGGCTCATCTCCTTATCCATCTTCTTACGCTGTAATTGTAGCGCTGAAAGCTCGCTCCTTATGCGTCGACGAATCTTCTCCGATGACTTTGGCTCTTTTCGTAAAGTCACAATTGTCTCTGGATATTGTTCAGAGCTCTCTGAGCGACTGGCGAGGCTTGAAGCGCCACCACGAGTCGGGTTGGCTTCGATACGCTTTACGCCAACGTCCACTAGGATTCCATCATGTACATTTCGGATATGCGATTCAAGGTTGGTTCGACGCTGAAATCCCTTCTCACGGCGAGCACAATTTCCGATTGGACAGAAAAAGATGTTCTGCTTCAAATGAACCTCCATCATATGCCGTTTCATATCTGCTAGTCTCCCAAACATCCTCGAACAACAGTCGCATCGATGGAGTTTGTGTATACGGATATGCCGACTACAGGGCTATTAGCATCTGCTATTTGTTCTATGGGAGGTGGATGCTCGTCAAACGGCAGTGACGCCTCTTTCTTCCCCCAGAAGTGCTATCAGCAGTCACTGAAAACTCGAGCATTTCCGACTTTGGGACTCTATAACCTCTTGTTATTCTTATTGTACTTACCGCAGTTCACTCGCATTCGAGAAGGTTTGAGGACAATGCGCGCATGAACTCAACGTGCGCGGACTGCTGGCTTGGCGATCCAGTATAATTTGTTGCCCCCATGCCTCGTCCCCCAACGTGGATATAAAGGAGGATGATAGAGGTGAGATCGAGCCTATCGAGGGGTCCGTGGTATTATAGCTATCCGGTCAGTTTTCCGTTCACAACCAGGTATGAAGAATCCCTCACGGTATATGAATTGCCCCATCGAGTCCAGTCTCCATACAGGCCTCAAGGAGGGCAATAGCTAAACCCGATTAACGGTAGCCGGAACGTTGGTACATGGATCATACTGTCTTCATCGCTTGTCCCGTTGGGCACATCGCTAAGCTGCATGGCCATCTCGATAGTGAAATGTTACTTTCCACCACGCACTCGGCGGTGCATCGCTCATTCTAGCGAAACGAAAAAGCTCGAGGAACAGACCGCGAGAAAGCTCTTCGCACTCCGGTTTACCCCGGGGTAATTCGCAAGGCTGACTAGACGTGGGAGGGGGTGAGGCGGATTCGGTGGGGTTTTTGGGCGCGGTCTTCCGCCGCTGATCGCCGCTCTGCGCCCGGGCGCAACCACCTACACACATCACCCATCCACCCACCCACCACCCACACCCACCCACACACACACACTTTACCACACACCAAAAACCATATGCCATCACACAACCTTCAAAAGCATCATCCTGCAAGACTAATCAAGGGACCCGGCGGCATTTTGCCCTATGCTTGCGGCGTCGTATAATCCCTCGGGGGCCGTATCCTGCATTCATCCCATCCGTGGGTCAGGGGGGCATCGTTCCCATATACGCAATGCGTCACTGGCTTTGGTGAAGTGCAAAGCGTGTACCGCCTTCAGTTGTCGCGGCAGCATACATACATATATCTCGGGGCGTACGGTTGCCTCCCCGCATTTACCGTTCACTTATCACTCCTACTCGGCCGCAGCAGCTCTCGCACAGAGAGAGAAAGAGAGAGAGTTGAGGTTGACTTTGCTTACCGCCCCCAAGGTACGTTCTTGATTGATGGCCCTATGTATTGACAACCAGCCCGCTCACGTCGATTCCCCCATCTACAAAGTGGTGCTTGGGAAGGCCACAACTCCCCCACCAACGGTCGGCGCATCTCGAGTCAGGCATACATACACGCGGCCGTCACGCACACACACACACACACACACACACACACACACACACACACACACACACACACACACACACACACACACACACACACCTGGTGCAGAGAACGACAGCAGGCGCCAAACCACCAAACGGCTATGGCGCCCAGTTCGGGGCAATGCAATGGGCTGGGCTGCTAAATAGTGGGCGCAGCGCCCACCGCCAGCAGCTGCCCCGGGCGCTTTTTGGGGGCTACGGTCCCCAAATGTGGCGGTAGGCATTTTTCCTTGGGGATGGCTGCTCCCCCCGGCAGTGGTGATGGTGGAAGCCCGATATGGTTCCCGCCCTTTGAGCCTTACTCAACCATCCTCGACCACTTGCTCGAGATCGAATCCTCGTTCGTGGATGAGATGATTTGACAGACTTGTTCCGAGGTTACCTTCGCTGAACGGACATCGAACGGCCTCTACGACGCCCCGTCACGGCTCAGCTACCGATATCCATCGACCGGAACTAACGACTGGTGTACAAGCAGCGCTTGACGTGTGCCCCCTCTAGTTGATCCCCAGACGGCACTTGAACGATTGTCTTCGGGCCACCCAAAACGCCTCTCCGGTCACCAGGAGATACGCCGGTTCAATTTAGAGCGAAGGACACTACGGCGACAGAGGGAGAACCGCGTCGCGGAATTCACATTCTCAAAGCCAAGAGAGCTAATCCGATTGAGGAGAGGGCGCCCCATGTAAGCGCGGCTTCGTCCAAAATGGCATCAAGACAGCGGCAGCTAATGTTCTCAAGCGTTCCTAACGCGACCTCGTCAATATGAGTGCACCAAATGGTGCCGAGGGCGCGGGAGCCAGTGATCAAGATGGATATACGATAAGTCCGGATGTCTTTGATACCCTCGGTATAGACCCCGAACCTATACCTGGCGGTCAGATATCACGAGTAAATGGAAGAGTCAGTTGTCGGTTATGCAACTCGAGCTTTTCCAAGACGTCGGATTTGAAACGCCACTGCGGAGATCGCCACTGGGTTAGTCTCCAAGGGGAACCGTTGGAAGGTCATCGCTGCCCCAACAGTAGTTGCAAACGACACGGCAAACCGTTTGCACGGCTCATTAATCTAAAGGAGCACCTTCGAAAGAAACATCCCGGAGAAGAATTCATCGACTTTCCCATCGAGCCCGCTAGTACAAATCGGGCATCGCGGTCAGTCGCAGGAGCGGTTACGCCAAGTTTTATGAGCCCTGCACAGGAGTGGGATGCCTCTGGAGAGGGCCTCTGGGATGACGAATCGATGGGGGCAGAGATGAGTTTGGATTGGCTTGCCTCAATTGCAGAGCAGCCCGGTCCTTCGCAAAAAAGAAAGCGCGGCGACCCCAACTCCGGCTTGCGATCTAAAACACCACGATCGACCGTGTCGGATACACGTCTGCTGAACATGATGGACGCGCCGACGGGCTCCGACGAGCCAGCTGGTGCAACGGTCCTGCACGATACCATCTCGAGTCGCACGAGGTCGCGCCATGTGGTAGACGACACCATCGATAAGGAACTGGCGGCGATCCAAGAACAGCTCGGAAACCTGTATCGAAAGATGGAAGAAGTGCGTGAGAGACGAAAAAGGTTCCAAGCAGAACTGGCCGAGGAAGAGCAAGTGATCGTGAAGCAGATAGGGGAATTGTGCGCAGCCGCTGGACGATTCTATCGGATGAGTTCCGGCCAACGAAGCCATGGGTCCTCACGCAGCACTTCTTCAATGAACGCATGAGGAGGAGGTGGGCTCATCACCTCGGTCCAGAGAGCGTACCACCGACGGCAGACACTAACGATGACAAGTACGATACCCCCAAAACTGCTCGGGCGCTGGTGGCTTTTGCAAGGCAAGTGTAAATATAAAATTCTTTCTATCTTGTATAGAGATACATTGTACATAATTGGTAGTAGAAGACTACCACTCAAACGAAGTCATGTCTTTCACGAAGATCCGGAATTGTGAACTTATGTCAAAGATCGAGCATACTGAATTAGGGATCGAAAAAAGGTTATCTAAAGCGGCGCCTCAGATCACCGGAATCTAATAAAAGATCCACTTACGAAGGCCATCAAGGTATCCAGCTCTCGGGCACTGGCACAGTAGGGCTACGAAAGGTCTACTCCTCCTCCTCCTCCTCCTCCTCCTCTCTAGAAAGGTCGAGCTGTGTGTGACTAGTCTAACCGATATGAGCCCTAACGATAGAATGGGATGGGATGGTCTCGGCAGTCCCGTGCCGACCGGGATTAGAGAAATTCCGCGTTTCTCATTTCTTCGCGCGTGTTGTAGGGCGCCCGAACATGTCGCGCTAGTGCTAGGTCCCAATACGGCGAAGATGGGAGATGGGGGGCTCTGTCGATCTCGAGGCTGGATGGGTGTCTCGGAGGAGTGAGGGTGGGAGGGCGGAGAGGTACTCTCCCGACCTTCTCTGAGCGAGCGAACACAAGCTGCCGGAGCGGAATTGCCTCAACCCCCTCGTGTGGGTGTGCGCGGGGTACATACATACTCTGCGAAAGGAGACGAAAGGGACGATGGGTGAATTCCTGCGACGGGACGCCGAACTCGTCCACGGTCACGTGATGCCGTCCGAGCAGCGGCACCAAAGGAGGACTGGGTGTGCGTGTATCCGTTTGCAGAGACGTGTGCGCGCGGAACTCCAAGCCGAGAGACGAGCATATCACCGAGGACCGTATGAGATATCGAAGATAGCCGACTTGTCATTACGAGCGCTCCCTTCGAAGCCCGAAGTTATTAAGGGTATAGATCTGTATATACTTATGCTATCGTATATCATCGGAGAGATGATTCTTCGCTGTGTGTCATCACTCGATATCGGTCGTCGTCGTCGACGACGTCGTTCGGCGGTCCCGACGCCGATGACCCCTCCCTCCTACTCCTCCATCCCCCAGTCCGGGAACCGGGGCGCGGCCGCCGCGTCGTCGTCGCACGCGTAGCGCACGATCGCCGGGGAGAGCGGGGTGCTGCTGCTGTTGCCGCCGTCGGGACCGATCAGGACGTCGCCCGTCGGGCCGGTGACGGTGTATCGGAACGCGCCGTCGCGGCCCCCGTTCTTGAAGATGATCCGGAACGGGATGTAGCGCCGCGCGTCCGGCGGCGGCCCGACCACGACGGCGTAGGTGCCGCTCCCGCGGCTGACGCCGTTCGTGAGGTGCACGTACTGGCGGCTGTTCGACCGGTCCCAGCCGGCGAACGCCGTGGGGCCGACCCACAGGTAGACGATGTCGTCGACGTCGGCCGCGGCGAAGGTGTACACCCCCGGCTCGAGCGCGTAGAGGTACGCGCGGTGCTCCACCATGAAGAATTCCGGGTAGATCGGGTGGCCGTAGACGGCCCCGTCGTTCGCGTAGCTCAGGTAGCTCGTCACCCCCGTGAGCGACGGCGTCGACGCCTTGTGGCCGGTCGGGTCCCAGCGGGCCCGCCCGCCGTCGGACGGGATGGCCGCGCCGTCGAAGAAGTACGCCCACTCGACGCCGGCGTTGCCGCACGGCGGCGGCAGGCTCGGCGCGACGGTCTGCGTGACGGACGCGGGCTCGAGCGTGGTGCTGGTCACGACCGTGGCGGGATCCAGCGTGGTGAGGCTCGTCGTCGTCTCGACGGGGACGGAGGAGGTGGCCGTTTGCGTGCGGGCGGGCGCGGTGACCGTCACGGTCGCGTCGAGCGCGCCGAGCC
>JANIPN010649107.1:0-11463 GCA_027478595.1 Erythroxylum anguifugum
CGGAAATCAAGTGGTGTTGTAATAGTTCGCACTGAACTAAAAAGTGTACAATATAGTGATTTGCAAAATCCTAAGTGAGAGCTTAGATAGAGGACGTAGGTCTTAGCATCGAACCTCTATAAAAATAGTGTTTGCTCTTGTTCCCTACTCTTTGCATTTGATTTTAATTAAAATTGGTTTTGTGTGAATTAACTTATGATTTTATTGTAGAATTCTACGAAAAGCTTTAGAGATCTATTCAACTCTCCTTCAAGATCGTTTACAATACCAAAGATGTTATCAATTTTGGTATTGATACTGAAAACCCCGAAGGAAGTAGTCATTTCGCAAACTTAATATCCAATTCGTTTCTAGCAAACAAAAAAATCAGAAAAATTGAGAGAACTAAAAAACAAATCAAAACCGAAAATTTGGTAATGCAATTCGGTACACCTTATCTACGGCTGCGGAGCCCCCACTCAGCTTAATACTTTCATCGAAGTACAATAGATTTACCCAAGATTTTACTGAGCCGACACCACTCAACCATTGACACTATCTTTCAATCTCACTTCTAGTAAAAAAAATTTACACCCAATAGTACGATCACCTCATACTAATCTCAACAGAGGATTTCTAAACAACATTTAATGAAAGAACAATAAACAAATAACTCAAGTGATCAACCAATTAAGAACAAAACAATAATATACTTGAGATAAAAGAGAAGAATAACTTTCTAAAAGGTTCAGCTCCACTTAAATAAATCTGACAGTAGTCGCAACAATAATGGGCTAATTCACATAAACACCAATACAAAGCCACAAACCATATGCAGCCAACCAAACATGATTCAACAAAATAATCACCCATATATCCAAAAAGAATAAGTCTGGAAAATTAGAAGTTTAAACCACGGTGTATCTTCCACAAATAACACTTATCCCATGAGAACAAGCGTAACATCCCATTACCCACGTTGAGGCTAGAATAGTAAATATGAGAGAATAGAAATGCATTTCATGCTCATGCATAGTGTGACATACACATACACGTGAATCTTGAATTTTTGCACATGAAAATAATTCTACATGCATTCATTGATGAATTCCAGGTATAATTGATTTTTAATCGTGAGAATCGCGGTTTATTTGTATTGAAAATTAAATTGGAAGTTGTATTTAGTGATTTAGAATTTTTGGCGAATTTTAGGAATAATTTCCAAAAAGGTTGAATATTATTAGACTAGAAAAAATGCCAATTGGTGAGTAAATTAATGGATGGAAATAGAAACAGGAATCAAATGATATTCGAGAATTGTTAAAAATGACTTTGAAAATTTGGACATGACTTTAGAATTTGTAAGAAGATGAAATTGAAAATTTTGGAGATAAGTGAAATGAAAAGATGAGAGTTATAGGACTAGTTCAATAAGAACTTAGTTAAAGCCTTAGATGTTAGATTAGTGACAAGTGTCACTTGTCTAGTTCAGGTTTTAGCATACAATTACTTTGAAAGACCAAGTTATTTTTCTTAACTTTGAAAGACCAAGTACTGTACTCTTGTCTCCATCTTCCTTATAGATTTGTTCTTCAAGCTTCTTCATTGACACAGAGTTTTTCATCAAACCTCTGCAAAGTTAAATATTGTTTTCATCTACCTTTTTTCTACTCCTAACTTCGGTTTTCTTTCATTTGCCTCAAGAAAAACTGAAACTTGCTGACCTCTACAATGGTGTACGTGAGTTGTATGAAGATTAGGGCTTCTTGAGTTTTTGAAGATTTTGTTGCTATATCAAGTAGGTATTGTGTAAATCCTTTAGAGTTGTTAGTTTATGAAACAAAAATGGTGACTTATTGTCATGACATGAATAAGAGGGAAATGGACATTTTTCATGTATACCATAGGTATATAATAAGATATTGATATTTTTGTTTGCGTGTTTTGAGGATCAAAATGTTATAAGATAGTGTTAAAATAATTTTTTGAGTTGAAAGAGCAACAAAAAATGTGTATGAAATTAGTGTAGAAATTTATGAAAGTTGATATTCATCTATGCTTTGTTTTCTTTTCTTATAGTTGTTAATATGAATTTCTAGGTGTTTTTAGAAATAAACAAACATAGGTTTAGAGTTAAGGAAAACATAGAGTGAGATGATGTCGTGCATTCAGTAAGATTAAAATAAAAGTTTGAGGAAGAAAGGAAGAGAATGCAAAAATTGAATGTGTAGAAAAATGGGAAAAAAATTAAAGTGAAATAGTGCAGTAAAATGGAGATATATGTGAATGAATTTTTTTTGATGTATGTGTTTTAATATGGAATTTGGAGTTGTTTTTGAATGATTTTAGTTGAATGGAAGTCGAAAATGAGAGTAAAATCAAATTAGAAATGTTAGATAGAGAAAAAGAAGAGTAGAAGATGAATAAAATGCAGAAAAATCAAGAACATGTGTGGAATTTTCTGGTTTTGATATTTAGTGCTAATTCCTTGTTTTTGATTTGTGTTTGAATGTGTTAGGTTGCATAAAATTCCAAAATGGGGTTGAGATGAGTTAGAGAATTCAGATTAAAAAGAAAAGAAAGAAGAAAAAAATTTGCAGAGGTTTGGAAGGAGAAGAAGAAGCACGATCGTGCTTAGGAAAAAAGTGGGAAAGCACAATCATGCTTAGGAAAGAAAGTGGGAAAGCACGATCGTGCTTCTACACAAGCGTGACTTTTCTCTAGTGTCTAGAGAAGCACGATCATGCTTCTGCACCATCGTGACTTTGCACATGCAACAGAAAACTCACGTCATGCAGATGCATGATCGTGATCGTGACTTCTATGGCTGGAGACAGACGCAAACATCCCTTAATCTTTTGGGCATATCTTCTTCTCCAGGCCTCCATATGACTTGGGACTTGAACCATTAGACTCGAAACACATTGTTTTACATCTCCACCAAAAAATATAACAATCTGAAATCATTTGGGAGATATTAAGTGGTAAAATTGGGACCAAAATTGGTTATGGAGATTGGGTGTGCACAACCGTGCGTTAAGGTTGCAAGGTCGTGACTTCTTTATTGGTGTGTGCACAGGCATGCATTATGGTTGCACTCCTGTGACTTGATTATTTTGGAATGCACGGTCATGCACTGATGTTGCACGGTCGTGACTTAATTTTAGTTGGGTTAAACAACTCAAAAGTGCACGATCGTGCCCTCGAGAGGGTTTTTCACCCCGAACATCCTTCCTTCATTTTCCTATAACTTCTTCTATAGTCATCCAAATGGAATGAATTTTTATTTGAAGTAAACTACAAACATAATGCTAAACATTTTCCGAAGAAATCTAATTTTAATTTTGTCTCTAGAATTCCATATTTTGAATTAAGTTTGAGTACAGGATACTATTTCAGTATAAGAATAGTTTGAAAATTTTTAGGGTATAACTTTCAGGTTTTTAAACCAAATTGAATGATTTTAGTGTCATTAGAAACTTAAGAGATAGGAAACAATTTTCTAGAAGAGAGTATTTTCAAATTACTTCATTTTCATTGTCAAATTGATCATATAAAGTAGGCCCAAAAGTTAGCTTTTGGAAAAATCTAAAATGATTCAATGAGTTATGAATTGTGATTTTAATGGTTTTATTGAGGTGTAAACCTAAGTACAAATTATACTTAGGTGAGTTTTGATATAGGATTGATTATGTGACAAGAATAATGAAAAAATACCCAGGAATGTCATGAACATACATTATGCATATTTCATATACATACATGTGCATTACTAAACATTTATATTTGTGCAAATTTGTGATATGTGTGTATTGTTTGATATAGAGGAGCAACTGGAGCGTTAATATCCAAACATTGCTAGAACTTCCAGGCATTAGCTTCGGGAGCAACCAGTGAATAACCTAGACGGTTTCTCTCAATTAACTATTTGCTTAAAAATATGTTTTGAATGATAAGATGAAAGTGATTGATTATGTTGATGCTGGACAATGTAGGTCCGAGATTTGATATATTAATGTGATATTGAAGTGCTACTTATATGTGAATGTGGCGGAATATATGTAACTCAACAATGATATTGATATAAATTATTATCAAAAAATTAATTATTTTTTAATTTCAGACTAGTACTAATTAATTTTAACTAACCTTAATAAATTTTAATAAATTCTAGTTTAACATTATCCCTAAACAATTTTAATTAAACCTAAATAATTCTTATTTAACATTAGCCCTCATTTAACCTAATAATCCCTAATTTCTAAAATTCTCAATCTCACGAATGTACCAATCTCCTTTGTCATTATCTGCCCTGTCTCCTCTACCAGTACCGATTCCATAGCCCAAAGTAAACTTTATAAAAAGCACATTAAAAATACTCTACAGTAGGCGGAACTCCACTCAGGCAAGTTCACATGACATTTTTTTCGTGGGGGCCACCTATTTGTCAAAACTCTCTCAATTGTCCATTTCAAGTGAGTCATGATGGCAACCGACTCCAAAAATTCCAAGACCACGCAACCCTACAAATCTATAATTAGAAATCCCTCCGCCAGCGTTCTGTAATACAGCTTCCATGAAGATTCCTTCACCGGCCAGCACTAACTTTGTTGTTTTCATGCCCATACAGACTCTTCATACATCATCCATTCTATCTACTTGTATGCTCTCCGGACGCATTGTTTTTAGAAGTCGAAGCAACATGAACACAACTCCAGATGAAGCGCATCTAAACCAAGTGGAGGAAGGAAAAGACGAGGTCCTTGGACATGCTATGCAACTTGCACTTGGATCTGTGCTAAAATTTTATATTATTTTAGTATATTATTATATAATTTTAGTATATAATAATATAATAATATACTAAAATTTATAAATCTACGTAATTCTTTGTGGTATAAATTAATGTGTAGAAAAAATAATTTCATCTTTTCTTTTGGATAAGCTGAGGATTACTTACTTCTAAACACTACAAGAAGACAACCCCTTTTGTGATGTTTTAAAATCGTCGCAGAAGGTCGAAAAATGTCGCCGAATACTATTTGTGACGTTTTAAAAAATATCACAAAAAATATCGTAGAAGATAGTGTAGGCAAAAGGTTTCTGCCACATTTTATGAAAAATGTCGTGTAAACCCTTGACATTCGGCAACTTTTCAGAAAACGTCACCAAAAGATAGGATATTTGGCGACGTTTTATGAAAACGTCGCGGATTGTAAGAGTTTCTGCGATGTTTTTATAAAATGTCACAGAAACAGCCTAATCCGTGACGTTTAAAAAACGTCGCAGAATAAGTTACAATCCGCGACGTTTGTTTGCTAAACGTCGTGGATTGTACGTAATTTATTTTTTTTAATTTTTTGAAAATAATTTTTCAATTTTTATAATTATTTTCTAATTTATCCAAAACTAATTATAATTTAATAATTATTCAATTTTAATTTTAATTTTTCTTTGTTTTCATTTATCAGAAAATAATTTTAATTTAATAATTATTCAATTTTAATTATTCCGAAAATAAATTTAATTTAATAATTTCAATTGTAATAATTATTTTTCTTTTATTTTGTTTCAATTTTGTGAAACTAATTTTAATTTAATTATTGTTTAATTTAAAAATTAGTTTTTAAATAACAAAAATTTTAAATCTTATTTTTTTTAAAATTGTTCAATATTATTTATGAAATTTAGTTATTTAATAATTCATCAATTTTTGAGTATATCATTAATTTTAATAATTATTCATGTTTAACAAGAATTTAATACGTGTAGACAATATATTATTTAATTGTAATTCTCAAACATGTCATAATACAACAATTAATATAAATAATACGTCATAAGTGTTTAATATATCAATATGAGAACATATCTAATCTAAGCAAATATTATGTGTAGCACATAAAAGTTTCAAGATCTTTTTTTTGTTGTTCAACTTCGGTAGTTAATTGATCCTACATTTTATCAAATTTTTTAGGCAATTCATCGACTTGAGACTGTAACCCCTGATTAATCTTCTTTGACTCCTCTAATTCATTTCGAAGTCTCTTTCTGACCAAAGTCTTCCCTTGTGGTTGAGGCCCAGTTCCATGCTAACAGCTTAATTTGATCTAGTGCCCGAGACTTTGTCACATACTTTATTCACTGTCATCGGATAACCTTTTTCTATTGAATGTGTTAATTCATGACACATTAATTCCTAAAAAAGTAAGAATTAATTACATACACAGTCTTATTTAAGAAATATTTGTAAATGAACTATGCACTCACCCATTTTCCTTTGCATTCGGCAGTTGTCCATCGACCTTTACTTTCATTATAATGAGTATGATATCATAGCTTCATCCAGTCACATTTTTCTCCATCTTTGTCACTTTGTTGTATAGAAATATATTACAAGTAAAATTTATTATAAATTTTGAAATGCCAATCAAAGTAAAAAAATAATTAAAAAGATAATAACTCACAATCTCATGTTGTATCGCTACAAAGGCCTTGGAGCTAGAGTTTGGTCGACATTTGACTTGACTCCTAGCCAATTTGACTTTTTGACTTTTTTCCTAATCGTACACGTAACAAAATTTATTATAACATTATAAATCACAATACATAAATACTAAACAATAATCAGTTGTTAAAAAAGTTGTGGAATTAAGTTTTTTAACAAATAAACTAACCCTTGTAGCTGATTGCTCCCAATATTCACATAAATCCATCCACTCTGCTACTGTGACATTATGCGGCTTAACATCCTTTCCGTGCTTGGAAAAATGCTTTTTTAAATGAAATCTTTGATCTTTAGACTATAAAGCAAGAAACTTATTTACAGCAACATGTACTTTATTATCCGTCCTCATTCCCTTGACTTCCAACTTTTGCTGCAAAAAATTATAAATTATTGGTCAAAGCTGTAGGCATATGGAAAATACGTACAAATTAGATAGTTTATAACACTTACGTCTAACTTATCAAATGCAATGTCTAACTCCTCATTAGTTTTTTTTCCCATTTTGTTCTTACAGGTAAGGAAGTTCAGGATACAACACCAATCTTACTCAATAATTTGGCAGATTGTACGAAGTTGGTTGGTCGTCGTTCAGTAGGGGAGACCTTTATCTTCAATCTCTTACCTATCGCCTTATTAATCTTTGTCAATCCGTGTCCTTTTGTAACACCCCTTGTTTTTTTTTGGATTAGTCGTGCATCTTAAAATAGTAAAGGAATAATTTGTAATTAGCATATAACATACTCTTAATTGGTTAGATAAACAAAATAATTAAACTTAATAAATTTCACCAATGTGATGTGAAAGATCATACCTGCAGTGCTTGCAGAAGAAGAGCCCACAGTGGGAAGAATAGTGTGATTTATTGGTGTCTGATAATTAGAAGCTGGAGGCATCTCTTGAGAAGTTGACGGAGAACTAATGTTGCGTCGCATATTCAAAAGTTGTTCATACTTATCTCTAAGATGTGTAATAGGCATAGATGTGACTTCTCTTAGTGTTGGAGTAGGCTCACAAGGTGCAGGTGTGTGATCTTATAGCTGTGTACGAGCAAATGGCTCATTAGCTACACTGCCAAGAAGCTGACGGTATCGCGACTGCAGTTGTGTCGGTACGAAGCTGCTTGGTGTAGCCTTATTCTTCTTCTTAGGTTGACCAGGTCCCATATGAATCACCTACATGTTTACATGAATTTTATTGTAATTTATAATATTGTAGCATAGTAGTAACCAAGAAACACAACCAGAAAGGCAGCAGAAGTGGATTAGTGAGAGCTAAAGCAAAGAATGACGAAGCAAAGGAAAAAGTAGGTTCGGAGAGAAACTAGTAGAATAAGTACCCAATCAATTAAGAAAACCAGTAGTCCAAGTATTTAGAGTATAATAAAGCAACCTGATACGACAAGTGCATAAATTTATAAAGGAAACAACTCATTGACTGTAATTGACTGTAATAAATTCATTTTCTACTCAGAATTTTCTCATTATGTTACGATGCATGCATGAAGTTATACTGGAAGTGATGACTGTAATTGACAAGCCCAAGCAATACAACTCATTGACTGTAATTGACTGCAATACGATCGTTGCTTCTTATTTATATGCAATAGTTTGATCTAGCAAAATTTTCCTCCAAAGCAATAATCCAAAGTCCATGCAACACAACTCATAAAGGCCTTTCTTCCCGTTCACATAGGGCGTTCCCCCTATGCAGCATATGCCTTATCCATCTCAATGTTGATTCTTCAGCCAGTTGTATGAAAAGTGGAAGTTAGAAATGTCAACCAATCAACCTAGGATTCTTAAATAGAAATGTCAACCAATAAACCCAGGATTCTTAAATAGCATGATGCACTTACATGTAAAAGAACACTAAAAATCCCGAGAATCATTATCATCTATGATATGATCACATCTGTCATGAGAATTAAAGTTTACCTAACTGATGGTGAATTCATGTAAGTGATAATATTTTTTTAAAGTTATTGAACAGTGTATGAGTTGTTACTAGTTATAGCTTACCTAACTGATGGTGAATTCATGTAAGTGATAATATTGCAACTTTTTATCCAGTAAATTTATGCGAACATGTTGAATAGCAATCTCTTTCAATTGTTTCTTGATTAATTATGATCTAAAGGTCATAAACAAGAAGTTAAGCAAACCAAAATTTAATCCCTCAGTTTTCAATTTATAGTATGCTGATCAATGATTCTGTTAAGAGAAAGAATACTTCATGCAACAGCGTTTGATGATTGGGCCTTTGATTCTAAATTGTCGATTGCAAATATTTGCCTTTCCCTTAATAAAACAAATGTATCTATTTTCAGCTGATTATGTGTTCTTTTCTTAACCAACGGTTGTGTTTTCTTTTATACATATATATTTTAATTGATGCTTTTCTACAGGTACTTGTTTGTAGGGAGAATTAGGTGAAGGTGGTTTATTGTAGGGAGAATGTCTTGTCGGACACTTTGAGTGGTTTGAAGGTGATCCTGTCACTGAGCTTTTTTTAAAGGTTCAAAGCTCAACTAAGTTTAGTTGCAAACTAGTTTCCTTTTCTCACTCCATTTTGCCTTATTTTGAGCCACATTTGGCCTCTGTATCTTGGAAAAGAAAAACAAATTGGTTAGTCAATGCTTTTAGAGACTGTTATGTATGGTTGGTTTTTGGACCTAGAATGAGTTTTTTTTGGGGAAAATTAGTTTGAATTTTGTTATGAATGTTCTATATTAGTCGCGTTCCTATTGTGTTTTTTGTGAGCTGACTCTTTTATTAGTAGAAAACAATGTTAAAAGAAATAGAAGATATCAAATTCTTTTTGACAACTAAAGGAGTTAATGCTTGGTTCTAATCACCATGCTCTATTTCTTGTTGACTACATTACACTGCTTATTTCATCTACGCATACAATATTAATGCATTGTTCCCTCACTTTTCAATGTTACATGGTGAAGCTGAATACATGCCTACTACAACTTAAGGGTTCTTATGTATAATAACCATCAAATTTGATTTTGTGACTTCTCAGATATAACAGCAGTGTGAGAATTTATGGTTTATCAGGTACATTAGAGACCTTCTTCTGAATCCTCCTACTTATGAAATTGCCTCCACTATTCAAGGTAACCTTACATTCAAGTCATATCATTATTCAATTATTATCAGATTTACAACTATTCAGTCATGTGTATATGAAATGTCTCCAAACCAATTCCTTGAATGCTGACTTGGTGTGGTGTCTAAAAAATGGTCATTTAATGGAGATAGTTAGCTGCAGTTAAAAACCTACCATTGAAATAGCTTTTAAATGTACTTTTCCAGATGATCCACTTGTACCTGAGATTGCTCACATGGACAAGACAGAGCCAAGTATGAGACCAATGCTAGATCCTGGACCCAGAAGTATGCTATGGGTTAATAGTTTGACTTCCATAAGTGAGGAATGAAACCCTTGGTCCTATTAGTAAATAATAGAAACACCACACCATATGGCATGTGGGTCTGTTTGGTTCTCTTGGATCTAATATTTTATATGCTGGGATGTTGTGTAATATGTTGTCATAAAGCCTTAACTGCGAATCTTATACATTAAGATGTGTGCTTTGATAGGTTCCAATCAAAGGTATTAGAGATTTTATATTGGTAGTATTCTAATCAAGTGAGAATGAACATTGATACTCCCTTTTACTGCAGCTCAAATACTTAAAAATACATTAGAACTTAACTGCTTTGTTAAACTGTGAATAGTTAAAAATCTCTAATTTATTGACTGAAACCTATGCAGACTCAAATGACAACTTATGTTGAATCAAATAACAAATATTATTAGTTTAAAGTTATGATCTGCAAATCTGTAATCTTGGAATATCCACATGATCTACTTCTACAATTTACATGTTCACATTTAATTCATGTTGATAAACCTATTCCCGCAGCTCTTATGTATTTTCTCACATAGCATCCTCTTTTGGAAGGTTCCTGTACTGCACTAAGCTTTTCAACACAAAATTTGACCCCTTTTTAACTCACCTAGTATCTAAAATAGCTTCAAGGTCTACAATAATATCTCTGCCATCATCAAACAGTAGCAGTTCTGTGTTAATGGCCTTAGTCTCTCGTACTTACATTTTAAACATAAAATATGGAAAATAGGGTGAATTTTTTATCCTTCACAATCGGAGTTTCTAAGATACCTTACCATCCTTGCTTTAATTTGGTTCAGATCATAAAATCGGTTAATGGCTTTTGGATTGTTGTCCTGTGAATAGTTTGCTGACGATTAAGGATGTATTTTAAGGAAGATTAAATCTTAGAATTCTGCTTCTATTGTTCTAATGGCCAAAATACTTCTCCAATACCAGCACAGTCCTCCCAACAACATCCACGCATGAATATTTGACCTAAAAGCATCTAGAACACTAGATAAATTGCAAACAAATTAAGAATTTTAATGCTAGATAATTACCTGTAGATATTGCTCCACCGGAAATTACACCACAGCTGAAGGATCTTTTGAACCCTTAGGAAAAACTACCTGAAATGTAACAATAATTTGCACTGTTAAATTTATCAATAGTTACAGATAAAGGGCTATAGGAACAAAATTCATAAATATAAAGTGCAGTTATATGAAGTGAAGATAGTGAAATAAATATTGGTGGCATTTAACTTTTATCTACAAATGGAATTAAAGGGATAATCCAATTATATGATGTAGGAAAGCAGATAAAGAGGACCTATACATTGCACACTGCAGATAAGTTCCATGAGAAGTTAAAGAAGAAGGGTTATGAAGTCCTTTAATTGGTTGATGCTATTGATGAGTATACAGTTGGTCAGTTTAAGGAATTTGACCATGGTGGTTGAATTATAAGCTTTTAAGTATGTAGAACCGAGCCCGTTGGATGAATATGACCATGGTGGTTGAATTAAATGTGTTCTAATGCCTTAGAGGTGATTAGACATGATTTATAGACT
>JANIPN010650162.1:0-132796 GCA_027478595.1 Erythroxylum anguifugum
CCCGAAGTACCCTTATACGCCCTGCGCTGGTAGAACCGCCTTTCCGGTCGGCAGCCAGAAGCGATCCTATTATGCCAAAGGAGGTCCGTGTCCCGACCCACAGCTCGCGTCATTACCGCAACCAACCGTACGACACGCACACAGGCATCACCAACGTACCGGTGCCGAACTCGAACACAATGGAAGCCATGAACTCGCCACCCACGACGCACCTCGGCAGCCAACAACAGAACAACTTCATGGCCAGCCCGGTACAAGAGCGGGCATCA
Organism: Erythroxylum anguifugum; assembly: GCA_027478595.1. Classification (NCBI taxonomy): domain Eukaryota; kingdom Viridiplantae; phylum Streptophyta; class Magnoliopsida; order Malpighiales; family Erythroxylaceae; genus Erythroxylum; species Erythroxylum anguifugum. The sequence continues at coordinate 270 of JANIPN010650162.1, forward strand.
GCTGCCTGGACAGAGGATGATGACCAACGATTGATGGAGTACAGAGCAAAGGGGCAGAACTGGGTGGTCATCTCAGAAAAGTTCCCGGGTAAGACGGGCAACGCGTGTCGGAAGCGTCACGAGCGCTTGATTGAGAAGCGTCAGGTCAACCATCTGGACGGTGTGCGGCTCGCCGACCTCGCCACAGCGTACGTCGAGTGCCGAGAGATGATGTGGAAGATGGTCGCCGAGCGCGTCGGCGGACAGAAGTGGCAAGTCATTGAGCAAAAGGTATGTCGAGTTCTCCCCCCCCTTTCCTTGCCACATGGCCTTGTCTGACCAGCAATTTAGTGCATGGAGAAGGGAGTGAAGACTCTCACAACAAATGCTCGAGCGCAGCGCAGGAACCAGAGCCATCACCTTCCGACACAAGGAATCGACGCGTCGCCAGAACGCAGCGAGGAGGCACACATGGAGCAGCAATTCGTCCCGGACCCTTTCTACGGTGTGGACATGAATGGCAAGGTGCACAATCAATACTACCAAGCCTTTGCCCCGGGCCAGCAAGACATGAATGCTTCGTTCTACGCCAACCAAGCAGCGGCAAACGCACACAGCAGGCGAGCATCGGCAGCTCACTCGGTGGGACACTCGGTCGAGGCACCGTCAAGGGCTGGCTCGCACGGCCCAATGCAGCCGCCACAGGCGACGAACCCGTTCGCGTCACCACATCAAGTGCAGACGCAGTACTTCAGTCCAGGCAACGGCACGCTGGCCATGGCTCCCACTCTCAACTCACAACACTTTCCAGCAACGACGATGGCGGCTGGCATGCACCAGACTCACGGATCTGCATCGAGCGGATTGCCGAGCATCCAGTCCGCCTTTGACGTCCCGCGACTACCAAGCATCATGAGCTCTCAGGGTTAGCTAGCCGACTCTGGCCATAATGGCTGGAATCACGGTTATCATCAAACTCAGCAGCGGCGGCGGCGGCGGTAGAAATTTACAGCACGTGCGAGACTGATGAGGCTCAACGGGGTCGTCGGGACGATCAGCGGTCTGAAGGGGCTCGACGCGTCTGCTCCCACACTGGTGGCAGGAGCGGCAGCGGCGTCTCTGAGAAGCGATCGAGCTCCAGCACCGCCTGTGCGCGGTGAGCCCTCATGCGAAGCAACCACGACATCTCATCGACTAGGAATTCATTGGTTGCTCTTTGTCCGCTCTGGGTGGAGCTCAAGCTTTGTACAAGCATACAAAGTGGATCTCAGATGGCAGGGGTAATTGTACCAATAATTTTTACGACCTCACACACTTGGACACACAGCCAGCAGGAAAGGCGACATGGCATCGAAAAACTTCTTCTCTCGGTTCGTTTGGATTCTAGGCACAGCTGCTGCACACCAGACCCGATGAGTTCATGGATGGATTGGACATGACCAATCAATAAAACGGTGACAAGATTCGGTGGATGCGGTGACAATAGGCCTGGTGCCAAATGTGAAGATTTGGCTTTGTCTGTCCCGCCAGGTGGTTTATTTAAACGCTAATTTGAAGTAAACGGGTTTTTGGTTTGGTGCGAGGTAGCAGGAGGCAAGGCTCAGTGGGCGGCGAAACGGACGGGTATACCCTTGCAAGCAACCTCTTTATTGGATGACATATATTTTGAGCGTCATGATCAGCTGGCCGGGAAAGACGGGCAGCGTGTGGGCAGCGACAAGGTTCGCTAGCCATGTCGGAGGGCACCCTGGAATGAATAGCCAGCTATAGCTACTGTTACGAATTCTACGATATGAACGATAATAAACTTGGTACAAGCAACAACTTTAGAGCCCGAAGCTAGGTCCCGAAACTGTCAGACGGGAAGAGGTGATGTGAAAATTCAGACAGCGAGTTACTTGCATCAGAGGCGTTAGCATCAGGTTTCAGTGGACTTAAGAGATGAGGGGGATAGGTGGGTGGGTGATCGAGCCCCTAAATCGGAACAAACAGGACAGAGGCTGGCGCTGGCGCTGGCGCTGGTGCTGGTGCTGGTGCTGGTGCTGGTGCTAGTGCTGGTGCTGGTGCTAGTGCAGCAGGGACACGGCCGATGCCTGCAGGTGTGCGTACGTGATCATAGCGATTCAGCAAAGCCCAATGACCTTCAACCGGTATTGGAAGAGAGGAGGAGGTCAAGAAGGGAAAGCTAGGGCGGTAGAGCGCGTGTGATGTTGCTGTGCGGCCGGAAGGGGGTGGCGAATGGCGGCAGAGCCGCGCGCAAGCGTCTGGTCGTTGCCTCGCACGCACACACACGCACACACAACACACACACACACACACACACACATGCTTTCGCTCACTCCGATCAGCTACATGCACATTTTGGGAACAATATCAATCCCGGAGCTCCGTTTGTTTTGAGTCAGGTAGATCCGCATCATTTTTGCATCTGCTGATCGCAAGAGGACGGGAAAACGAATAATGAGAAAACGTGATTGGCTGAAGCGCCGGGCAAGGGAAGGATCAAGAAAGAGGAGAGGGAGGAAGAGTGGTAGGCTGGTAGGCGCGTGAGATTTGTCAACGCGCTAGCGGCTGCTACTACAGCGACTGAACGTCCGCGACCTAACGCCCGCGACTGGCGCGTCGCTTGGAAAGCTAAAAACCGCATTATTAGCGATCAACCCCGTCCGCCCGGCTGAGTGCCCTGAACTGCCTTACTGCCTGTCTGCTGATGCTAGCTCATATACGGCTGCTGGCTGCTGGAGCACCCTTTTTGGGCCCCACTGCTTTCCAGTGCTGAGCTTTTCAGTGGCCGAAGGATGAATGGGAAGATTGCCCCAGACGCCCGTTAGTAGCTAGCCTAAGACGCAGCTGCAGCGGCTTTTCAGCCTGAAAACCTACTTCCTGGAGCAGGCAGAGGGGAGGATCGGGGAGAAACTGCTGCGAGCTGGAAGCTTTCCACGCACGTTCATGCGAGAGCTGAATCCGCAGCCCGCATCTGTGGGGCTGGCTGCGCCTGTTTTCTTTTTGCCTTCAAACCGACTCACGTCATCATCGTGGTGCGTAGCTTGGAGATCAAGTCGAGACTTGTCTCGAGTTTCTCTAGCTCACCTTTCACGAGCCGTGCAGCAGATGCAACAGCACAGAAGTGAGAGGGAACGAGGAGACAAATCTCATGACAGCTCACTGCCTCGGCAGGAGGAGGAAGCGAGGGGAGAGAGGAGTAAGAGGGTAGCGTCAGCATGAGAGAAGCGGCAATGGTGTGCAGTAGCAGAAATAGGTGCTTACTGGCTTGGGCCTATCCCTCTTCTGCCTCTGCCAAGAGGCTTCAACAACAGAAAGTCTCAGGCAAGCGAGCCGACCATACAGCTGAAAGATGATTCACGGCAGGCAGAACCTATTACAATGCTGTAGCATGAGGTAGAAATGGAAGTGAAAAGAGCACTAGAGAGCCCGACAGGTGAAAAGATGTAAGGGAGCTTGGGATTTTCTTGCTGTGATAATTTCACCAATTGTACAGCACTGGTACTGTTAAACCTCCCGGGGGATAAGAGGGAAACCAGGTTTCGAGTTCAATTGAGTTAGCTGGATACTCCTCTGAGAATAGCTAGCCCGGCTGGGCTGCCGGCTGACACGCGGCAAGGTCGGAGGTACCTGCTCAACTAACTTCCAGCGACTGGTACCTGGCCCATGCGAGTTTCTGTGTCGATCGGTATCACCTGTAGAGTGCTGCACAGAGCTGTGTCGTTGAATTTCCAAATATCAGCACAGCACGAGGTGAGTTCCGAGTGAAAGTTTTTTTTCTTTTTCTTTTTTTGAGACTATGAATACAATTTGTCCACCGAGTCATAAAAGTAGAATAATTGGGGTCATTGCATGTTTGATCCCAGCATCTTGTCAGAGACATGCAACCACGTGCTCTAATGGAAAAACTTCGGCGGCAAAGTACCTAGGTACCTCTGGATGTACCATCACACCTTGCCAAACTGCACGCGACTTTCACCTACCGTGTACTTGGTCTCTCTTTCCGTAATTATCCCCTCTTGCTCAAGACGTTGGTTCAATGTGGGCATGGCAAGGCAGCAGAGCATCACACTGCAACGGGTGTCATCGTTCTTTCCCCATTCGACCGGCTCAATTTCCACACTTTCGTTTGCGTCTTCCGCCCAAGCCCTGAACACACCTGTTTCACCCCATCTCACTCTGCCCGGAGCTGCCACCCTGTCTGCCACTGTACATAAATTGTTCCACCAACATGATGTCTGGTGAGGTTGGGCTTGTCTTGTGCCTGTTAGGGAAGTGGCATTTCTTTGTGTGTATCTTTTACATTTGAGTAGGGATCGCGTCGAGACCCGGATCGCCAATTTGCGTGCTTGGTCATTTTTGAATTCTTCCACTGCTTCCGTGCCGGCATCGTGCAAGGCTGGCCTCGTCATAAGTGGAAATGTTTAAAAACATCCTCTGCTAGACTAGAGCTATGTTGAATCAGCTTTGTTTCTATTGAGGCTCGCCAGTCTTGGCTTGACAGCATCTTGCGAGACTTGTCCGCCATGACAACGAGGCACAGCCATCAGCTGCTGGTTTGGCTTGCGGCACACCCGCAAACGATTGACAGCACGTGACCATTCTCTGTTTGTCGACCCAACATGAGGCGATACATGTTCGATCTAGCCGGTTTCAACCGCGTTAACAGCCATGACGGTTACGGCCGCCGGGCTATGATGCCCAGCCCCTTTGTCCTCCCAAAGAATTATGCAAGCAGAGCAGACTACTACATCATGATGATCCAAGGCACTCAAGATTGCATTGTCGTGCCACCTCCCATGCCGTGAGATGTGTCATTTTGTTCACGCGAAACAGTATGTCCACGTGGGATACAACCTGATTCGGCGGTCGTCAAACGGGCTCTGCGCAAAGAGACCCACCTCCCTCCTCGCTGAAACTTGCGAAAGCAGGTTGACAGTCCGGATGGCCTCCAGTATCGAGCCACCCAAGCTATAGCCCCGAGATGCGATACAAAATTGTAAAGGCGGGTCTGAAGGAGCCCAAAGCGTGAGGTGGCCGATCGGCAGATGGGCAGAGATCCGTGCATTGAGCACGTGTGGAATTGCAAAACTCTCTGTCACCAGCCGTGGATCCGCGCCGACCTAAGGCGTTGTTGAGCCGCACGCTTACAAGCTCTGTGCTTCCGCTAGCCGTAGCGAGAATCTGTGCACGGCCAGGATTTTCAGACTTTCCACGCCGGAGCCGCGTCCTGCTGTCACGACCTTCTGCCTGGCCGCCACGTCGATCGCAGACGTCTATCAAGAGCATACAGCCATACATGCAGCCGAACCTCACGCGCCGGCGAAACAGCAAGCGACATGGAGCCTTGTGGGTCCGCCAGTCTTGGGGCGCTGCAAACTCTACCGGCAGGCTCGCCAATCGACAGACGCTCGAGGCGCGAGCCTGGCAATTGCCATCCCTCACCGTCTTAACCCATACGCTTCCCTCAGCATCATTGCATATCTAGCGTTCCAAGCTTGTCTACTTTGGCTTTACTGCTACCTCGAATCAAAACCAGCGGCCCCGAGCTTGTCCCTTTATCGGTAAGCCATGCATGAAAAGAATGATAGTAAAATACATCATTGTTTTGTAGTTTTGTCTTTTTGGAGGCTAACGCGCAGATGCATACTGGCGCGTAAAGTATGGTATACTGCACTTGCATACTCGCCAAGCGCGATGAAATGCTTGGCTACAACGAACCTTGTCGGCATTTTGACCCTTTTGCATCGTTGAGACGACTTTGGCCTACGCAGAAATTGCAGTGGACCGTGAGCCGATGATCTCGGAGGCGTCATCATTGTTGAAGAGAATTCAAGCGAAGTTGAGTAGACAGTCGAGAACACTGGCTCTTCTATGACTATGGTTCACCTGGACATGTCTTCCGAACCTTTGAAGCAATGGCGATGGCATAATCAGGTACTGTACCTAGAACTTGTGCTATGGCAGAAACCATTGTCGGCGCACCGTGTGAATTGCTGGGCGAGACAAAGTCTTCTGCCTCTTGGGTGCTGCAAAAGAAAATCTACCAATTTTACACCTGAGGCCCAAGTCAACGCACATGGCTAGCGAATTCATGTCCACGAAGGACCTGATCGTGAATGCGATGGCGATCGCCCCTTCATTTGGGACGGTGGCCACCACGTCTGCTGAACATGGGTTTGAACAGGTGGGTGCGCTACTCGAGTGCGTCCTTGAGCGCTATTGTGCCATGTCATCGACTCCTCATGAAAACCTTCTCCTGTTCACTCCTTTTGAAGGAACATCTCCATACCAATATCACAACCTCTTTTGTTCTCTTGGGCTCACTTGCCTACCAACCTGTTGATCAATTCTGCGTTTTCGAGCATCTGTGTATCCTGTACTGCTGAGCGTGAAAGCTCAGTCAGTGTGGCCAAGTCGGGTCAAGTCCGTGACGATTGTCCAAAACAGTTTTTTTGATATGAACACTCATGCGTAACGGGATGTTGAATTGCTTTCTTACCTAATTGAGCTTTGTTTCTGTGAGGCATTTAGGCTTTACTGAGAGTTCTGAACCACATTTGTGAAGATGTCAGGCTTCTAATGAATGGGTGAATTAGCATTTGAACTTCGCGAATCTCTGTCGTCACCATCCCGTTCTTTTCTATCATGTTGTTCCACCATCAGTATCATTCAACACAAAAAATCAAGCCATAGCAGTCCATGCCCACCAGGTACTCATAACTACCACACTCAAAGCGATCCCAACAAGAACCATCATCATCATCATCATCTCCTCGTAGCCATGACAAGCAAAAAAGGCCAAACGAGAGCAACACGCCCGCCCATGCCCTCCAGCACCTCCTCCAACTCCTCATACAGCGCCCTCACATCATCGCGGCCATTGAATTCCATATCCTGCCACAAATTCGCCATGTACCCCTTGATCCAGTCGATATCCGCCCCATCCTTGCGCACGATACTCTCCATCTCCTTCTCCCCAGCACCACCACCACCACGCAAATACTCAACAACCAAATCCCCCCGCCCCACCCGCTCCACCTCCCTCCCGCCCTCAAACCCACTCAAACCCCATTCCCACTCCTCCGCCCTCACCCACTCAAGCCTCTGGACGCCCTCCATCCACAACTCCTCGTCAAACCCCACACTCCTGAGCCCGGCATTCGTCATCGCCGTCGCCCTCGCAAGTTTGTCGGACCCAATATCCCCCGCCGCTCTGCGCTGCCACGTCTCGAATATGCGGTCTATCAGCTCTCTGGCGCGGTCGGTTCCCGGTACCGCTGGTGAGTGCGAGACGCGGACGCGAGGACTGTACCACCATGCGGCGAATGTTCCGCCGGGCTTGAGGGCGGTGGCGCACGCGGGTACGACTTGGGAGTGCTCCGTCCAGTGCAGCGCTTCGCCGATGGTTATCATGTCCATTGAGGAGTAGGCGACGTGGGAGTTGAGGAGCTCGGCGGAGGATTGGATCAGGCGATAGCGGGATGGGGATGGTGATGAGGAAGGTTGGGAGGAATGGGAGGATGGGTGAGAGGAGGAATGAGAGGAGGAATGAGGGGAGGTTTGGGAGGAGGCTTGCTCTGCCACGACGGCGCGGAGGAGCCGGTCTGCGCTCGAAAGGTGGTGCGCCGACGGGTCCAGGCCGATGACGTGCTGGAAGCGCGAGAGGAGCGTCGCTGCGACTATGCCGCCGCCGGTGCCGAGGTCGAGGGCGGTGTTCCAGGGAGATGGGTTGGTGGATTGTGGCGATGATGAGGTAGAGGGTGGAGAGGGGGAGGAGGGTGAAGAAGAGGCTGAGAGGCGAGAAGAATGTTTCTCGTGGTAGGCGAACAGCAGCTCGTACAGCTTGGCGGGATACTCGGGCCGGTGCGCGTGGTATGAGGTCCAGTCTTGGGCAAAGGTGAATGCGGGCTGAGAGGCGCTGGTGGAAGAGGATCGTGCTGGATGTTGGTCGGAGTTTGATGGCTCGGGTATTGCCATTTTGGTGACGGTAGGAAAGATGTTTCCTTCTATGAAGGTTGGGTCGTTGTGTGTTGTATATAAGTGTCGTAGAGTGAGACTGTAGGCGATGTAGGTAGCTAGGTAGCTAGGTAGTTGTGGAGAATTGGTATCTTACAACTCTGACAGTATGACTTGTAGCCAAGGGTGTTAAGATATGCAGACAGTAAACTGTAGCTCAGGCGTGTGAAGTATGAAGGGGCATCCTGTCAGTACAAATCACTCTCCAGCGGCACGAATCGAGTGTCTCGCCGAGTCCTTTTGAGCACTACACTGATATCACCATGTCCATCAAGAAAATATTCACGCTGGCATTCGATTGAAGATGATGAGTGGATCAACCCTGTTGGTCTTGTTACATACTAGGCCCCATGGCATGGCGGGATGGTATTCACGTGACTCGATGATCATTGTGGAGTGCTGCAGTTTCACGTGCGGATTGTACGACCATCTGTGAGTCAATAAGTCTGAGTATCTGGTATGTGATTCTCTGGCACAGGCGTAGGCAAATACCCTGAAGGTATCCCAGTGCCCAAATAGTGGGGTGGTATCGATTGGACATGATCTGCGTCGATACGATCGCGCGGAGACAGCCGTAGACGCAGGTTTAGACGCCATCATGAGCATGACAAATACACGCAATTGTCGTTTATCAATTCTTTATAGATGTCGTAAGTAACCTCTTCAGTATATTCTTCAAGCCGTTGAGTGAGTTGAGGTATATGTTCTCCAAATTTCGAGATTTCCGGACGAGATTCAGCCTTGCCCAGCCTGTTCACTACGCCAGTGATGTCAACCACGGCACTTACACTCGCTAAGCAACTTCATCCACAGCTCCACAGCTCGCAACACTGGATCAATGCCACGTATGCAACTCATGACCTGCGTGAGGCCTCTATTGCAGCGAAATTCTGTACTTAGACCAGTGAAGGGAGCCATCTGCTCGAACGAGTCCAGTCACAGGCAATTCTGCACGGAACGGGTTTGCTTTTGAGGAGGATGACAAGGGAGGAAGATGCCAATGATGTGTATGGCCATGTATTATAATCATATTTCCTTTCCCCGATAATGCTGGCCGGTGATATTTGAATAGCACCAATAGGGCACCTTTCCAGCTCTCATTCGCAAGAGAAGCGGGAATTTGTTCAACGCCTTTTCAGGTGTATCTCCGCTCTTTCGTCTCCTTTTTGTCAATCCCTTTATACATCATGCCATACTGAGGCAGAAGACAATTCAGCCTCCATTGGGATCTCAAAGAGAAGGTCAGACGGTGCGAACAAATGCATTGAAAGAAGCCGTGTGATTGACTCATCAGTGGTGCATGATGCAGTCATGCCTGAAGCCTTCATTTTGCCCACACGAAAGCTCAAGTATAATCAATCGTGCAGACAAATGGAACCACTTTTTCGTCGCTGTCCGACGTCTGTGGGTCTTGCTGTCGTGGGAAAAGCGAGTTGTGACGTGAGCTGAGACCGTAGGGTGCAGCGTCACATAGGACAAGGCTGTGGGCTGAAAGAAGAGACTTTTCTGGGTCGCACGACTGACTTGCGTGGCGCCTATGCCTCGATAACGGCGGCTAAGGCGAGTCTGAAGACCAATCCGAAGTTGTCAGTAGCTTCTGTTCAACAAGTCGTCACACTGTGTCCCAAGCGCTTACTCTATAGCTAGGAATGTATTGATGCGCAGCCTTCTCGATCACTGTCGCTATAGCTGGGGTAGAGTTCTGCCGCTGGTGACAGCTGACAGTCCATTTTGAATTCGTGCTTTTACGCCACCCCTTCGTGACAATCATGGTACGGTGGCTGAGATATCTATTTGTTGGTAGTCAAAGCGAGCGTTCATATTATTGACATTTTCCCGCTCTCTTTTCCTCTCAACTTCTTCTTCTTCTTCTTTCTCGCCAAGCACAATACAGCTCTCGAGGATGTCTTCTATCGCGCAACTCACCCAAGCTCTCCAAGCACTTACTACTGAGATAAGGAAAAACCCTGTTGCTATCGGAGATGCCGAAAGAAACGCCTTCTTCATAGCCTATGAAGACCTTCGCCGGGAGATTGAGACTCCAGTGGATGCAGCTGTGAGGTTGCTTTTTGGTGTGAGTCTTGCGAGCGTGGAAACAAGCCTTCTCTCCAGGCTCTTTCTCTTCTCTCTTTCATTGCCTCTTCACGTTTGTGTATCTAATGGTCACAGGGTTTTGATCTCGTTGCCCTTGAAGTCGCTATGGATATGCAGCTCTTGACACAGCTTACGATCAACCAAGGGCAGTCCAAATCGATGACTGATCTCACAAAGTCGACTGGTGCCGATCCAGACCTCGGGAGTAAGTACTCAGTCCGGCTGATCAAACGATCCTGTTGTCGCACATTTTTTGACATGGTATGAAGATCGCATGCTCCGTCTTCTTGCCGCTAGCAACATTGTAAACGAGACTGGGGAGGGCAAGTATGCAGCTGGACGCCTGACGTCAGCGTTTTCAGACATGTCGCCCTTGTCGAAATCCATGTCCCACATGTAAGTCACGTCGGAGAATTTGACGAGGAGGTGAGGCCCGAAAAGTCATCAACTGACCGCGCTCTCAGTGCCCATTGCTCTGTTGCATTGACCAAGCTTCCCGCGTATCTGAGAAAGACCAAGTGGCAGTCGCCGAAAGATGGCTGGGATGGACCCTTCCAGTTTGGAATGGGCACCAAAGCACACTACTTTGAGTGGATGGCTCAGGTTCCCGAGGAGCAAGAAGCTTTCAACGTACACATGCAGCTACAGCGTATGGAGCGGGGACCAGATTGGTTCGACTTCTATCCTGTGCAGGAGCGTATAATTGCACATGACACGGACCCTTCACGCAAGTTCCTTGTTGATGTCGGAGGCGGCGTCGGCCACGACCTTGCCGCTTTCAGCGCCAAGTTCCCTCAGCTCGCCCCAAGACTTGTTTTGGAAGATCAGGAGCACGTTCTGTTGGATGCCGACAGGCAACAATTCAAGTTAGGCAGCGATATTGAGAGATTAGCTGTCAACTTCTTCAAAGACCAGCCAGTGAAGGGCGCAAAAGTCTACTACATGCGTACCGTTCTTCATGACTGGCCAGACAAACAAGCGACACAAATTCTCAAACACATTCATAATGCCATGGACAGCGAGTCCGTTCTGCTTGTGAACGAAAACGCTCTGCCAAATGAGGGTGTCGCCGGCTTTCAGGCAAGGGCTGATCTGATGATCATGTCATTCCTGTCAGGTATCGACCGTAACTTGAAGCAGTATACCACGCTTTTGAAGAAAGCCGGCTTCGAGGTGAAGGGCGTCTATAGACCTCCAGGGCTTGTGCCCGGGGCGGGAACTCTTTTCGAAGCCGTAAAATATGTGCAGGCGTAGGAACATATTAACACTTTCCCGTGGTGGCGGACCCAGGAAGTACGTCAGCCTCTCTCATCCAGATAGGAAATCAATCCAAAAGATGACACAAGCAATAAACATAACTCGAAGGTGTGATATTTAACGCTTGGTCTGGTAAATAATGGCACTGTACAACCTCTGACCAGGTGGAAGGTTGACACGACAAGCTCCCAATTCAGGGAACTCGAATCTATGATTCGTTGGTACAAAGATCCATACAGTCTTGTTACAAGTGAGATAGAGTGGATCGCCAAAAGCACGTCTAAGAATAGGGAGAGGAAAATCTGATATAAGTCAAGACTACAGCCATGAAGCAACATGAACAAGTACCTGACGCATCTCCACTCGGGCGTTCCGGATCTTCTGACGCGTTTCGTCCGTGCCATCAGTCACGTGAACCGAAAGTCTTCCAAAAGTAACGACGGCAATATTCAAAAGAGCAAGGAAAATGAGGTATGTGTTTATTCCCAAATCGTTAGAGCTGAAAGCTGTACTTCTTCTTTCTTTGAGAGGTCACGAAAATCATGGAACTTTTCATCAGTCGAGACACATGTGAGAATCGAGATTTGAAGCCGATTTTGTAATTCACCAGTCGCAAGAACCGCAAAGTAGCTTTGGGCGAAAGCACTACAGCATCTTTGTATCATCGTTGTCCAGCAACGTTGCCGTCTGTCAAAGACCTTCTCTACTCTACCACATCTTGTAGCGGTTCAGCTGGCAACTTTCCTGGTGGCTGACGTCCAGACCCGCGCCCGGCGGCAAGAACTCAAGACACGCTATTCCCAATCCTTGATAGCTGCTTCGCCCGTCTCTGCATCTTCAACATCCAGCACCATCTCTGGTGACTGTTGTCTGACTGTGGCTGCAGAATGTGAGCTGAAAATGGACACTCCAAGATCTTTCATGCGCAGCGCGTGCGTGATTGGGCTGCTGCTTTTGAGAGCTCTTGCTGATGTTTTTGAGTGAAAGGTGGAAGACCTGTGTTTACATAAGAGAGGGCGTTTGACCATGCAGTTCTTCGTTCCTGATCTCGTCTAGCCTTCGTAAATCTTAGGTGTTGGCATATCCGATCTGTAGCCTTGAATATACTCATCATGTTGCAAACTCTCTTGATAGCTTTATTGTTGTCGCACCCGTTGGTGGTGGCGGCTATTCTTCAGAAGCAGGCTGATACAGACGATATTCGTCTACAAGGTTTCAGTGACAGTCTCTCGTCGGACAAGCAAAACGATGATCGAGCACTCCATGAGCTCAACAAAACGCTAGGTGGGCGTATCATGGCCCTCCGGCCAGTGGCCAGGCCTTGCTATTCTATTGACGTGCATGCTCCTTTTTATCAGAACGCGACGCAGTGTGCAATCCTCATGGCCAACAAGACAGACGACGAGTTCATGATTGACCAACCTGCTGGATACTACTCGGTTTGTGTCTCGTAGGCGGCTATGACAAAGCTCCTAACTGACATTTGAACAGAGCAACTGGGCTGGCTGCCAGAGCACTGGACACTCATGCGCCATCCCGCTCAAATACAATGGTTCCTTGGGCAATTACATATCACCGGCGGACAAATGCAATCAGGGGAACGTGCCTGACTATTACATCGACATCGCCGGTGCCTCAGACGTCAAGCATATCTTCGAGGCCGCACCGACGCTTGGCCGGCCCATTGTTATCAAGAATACTGGACATGACATCAAGGGGCGTAGTGCCGCACCCAGGGCTCTTGCTCTGTGGACACACAATCTGAGAAGCCCAAAGATACCCATCAAGACCGAGGAAAATTTCGTGCCAGAGGGATGTCCCCCACCCAACTCCCGTGAGACTGTCTTCACCTTTGGTGCGGGCGAAACGTGGGGCGGGCTCTACGAGTACGCCGACAACCAGAGCCTGGCCGTTGTCGGCGGGACATGCGGGACAGTCGGAATTGCGGGATGGCTCCACGGCGTCGGTCACAGCCCGTTGTCGACTCATTACGGCCTCGGTGTCGACAATATTCGACAGGTCAAAATCGTGCTGCCGAAAGATGGAAACGAGATAGTAGCCAATGACTGCCAAAATGAAGACGTTTTCCGCGCCGTCAAGGGTGGCGGTGGTGGTACCTTCGGCCTTGTCACGGAAATGTCCTACAAAGCCTTGCCCAAGTTCAATGTTCAGGTACGTTTCTCTTCATTGCTACGAGGCCTTTACAACTGAAGACAAGTGTTGACCTGTTGACAGGAATTCACCCTCGACCTGTGGGGTCTGGACAGGGAAAATATCAAGCAATTCCTCAATATAACCACTTTTACCGCCAACGCCCTTGCCAAGAAGGGCTGGGGCGGATACATCAACACAGGGCGCCCAAACAGGTCGCTGACGCTGATCAACCCGCGCGCGAGTCAGAAGGAAGCCGCAGAGGACGTGCGTTTGCTGATTGAATGGGCGCGAGAGCTCGACGTCACAGCCCAGTTGCGGACTCACTCATCCTGGTACGACTACTACAATCTATACTATGCCGCTGGGGCCTACTCCGGCAGCACGACCGGCAGCAACGACGCCTCAAGACTCGTTCCCCACAGTATATTTTCGAACAATGAAACCCGGATGCAGCTCGTCAATACCCTGCTTGACCTACACTATGACCGACTTAACTTCATCATCATGCCAGTCACGCCGGCTGCTTTCAAAGACCCTCGAAGATCGTCGCTCCACCAGACCTGGCGCGACTCACCCTGGCTGATACGCATCAATGACAACTGGGATCCGTTCTACGAGCTCGGAACACCATTGACCACCGCTCGCAGCTTCGAAAACGTGCATCAGGCCATGGAACGTATCCGCAAGCTGATACCGAACGTGGGCGTGAGCATCAATGAGGCCGACATTTGGGAGCCGAATCACACGGAGGCTTTCTGGGGCCAGGAAAACTACCACCGGCTGCTGAACGTCAAGCGCGCCACTGACCCGCAGAATATACTGCAGACTATTCAAGGTGTCAAAGCTGAGCCCAAGGACGAGAGGTTCAGGTGCTACCCGGATCGTTCCCTCGTGGAAGCGAAACCGTCGCATTCGCAGTCGCAGTTGCAGCAGACGCATTCACCGTCTGAGGAAGCTCAGTCGTCTGATGAGCTGTGAGAATACAATGACCCACTCGACGCTTTGACCATGCGAGTCATGTGACTGTTTACAGACTTGGTTCAGTTTATAATCCATAATATATAATTTGTTCTACCATACGCGTAACCTTGTCTTGATCTCCCATTACTTTCATATTCCTTTCATCTCCATAGTATACATTCAAGGCGCGCTCTTACCATGAAGTTTGCTGCGCTACTTGCACAATACAGATTGCTGTAAACTATTTCGATAGAGAAATATACATCCAAGCTAAACAGCTCAGTACGGCCAGTGGGCAAAATTGCCATCGTCGATGCCTTTGTTTCAGAATCCTTTCTCTCGTATCAGGAATCATCTCTTTGCAGCAAGCCATCAGTGCAGAAGAATCTCACACGAGAAAGAAGGCAAACGAAAAATCTATCGTCTGAAACATCAAAGCCCCAGATGTCCAAATCGCGTGCATTCGGAATGCTGAAACAGAAGCCAGAACTGTTAGCTTTTCCTAAAACTTCCTGACCTCTTCTCTCACCTCTCCGACGCCACAACCACGAGGACTCTCACGCCGCGAATTCTATAAAAAGAGGGGCCACCAAAGGACCCGCTATTCTGCATGGTAAGCGAGAGTGCTGAACTGATGGTGTGCATTCTAAGCAGAGAGTGCCTCTGGAGTTGCGGTCCGAGAGTCCATGAGAGGCCTCTTCTCCCAGCCATCGCATGTGTGGCTGCCCGTCTAGCAGGGATGATGCTCTCTGGCTCACCTCTCATGCGATGACCAACGAGTCCCTCCTTGCTCTGATTCCCTTCTCTCTGCTCACTGACCTGCCCAAAGTGGTGAGGCGGCACCAAACTTAACTCGCCCCGGTGTTTCAAAGGTGCTGGCTTTGCATCGTGGTGGAGGCGTCCCCCGCTGTCCGCCTGGAGGTCTCACCCTCCAACAGGCCAGCCACGCTGTTTATCAGCACACAGTGACGAAGAATGTGGACTGGCTTGGCAGTTACTGACCCGCTGCGCTGTCGTCTGAAAATGGCAATCACTTCTGGTTTTGCCTTTCTGCGAACTCAGACGGGCCGCTGCATGCATTGCTCGTGAGCGATCGCAAAGTGCCAGAATTGGTGTTGTGGCGGCGGTGGAATGATCGTCATTTACTTGTGGATTGGGGAAAAGGGCAATGTGTGTGTGCTTGTGCGACCACCATGTGTGATCTGTGTGCATCCATCTCCTCTTGTGTCTACGTTTCCTCAATGGAATTTTCTTTGCGTGCAGTGCTTGCGGTTGGTCTGATGCCGCCACCGATCTTCGAACGGAGGCTGATCCCAGAATGTGAGATACGCCAGATAAGAACGTCGTGAGGGCCGTCGATTGCGTATGTGGATCTTGACAGGATTCTTTTTGTGTTTCTGTTCTGCTTCTCTTTTTGTTTGGATATTCTAATGTGGACGCTTTGGCATCAATAATTCCCAATGGCCTAGTATCAGAGGCTTCGATCATTCTTTCCCTCTTTCACAGTGCTACTCTAGCCACAGCGAGCACTCGCCAGTCGCAATGTCGACCTCGGCGTCGACCTCGCTTGGCAAGGCGTTCATCGCCGTTGACACGGTCTTGCTGGTCTTGGCCGTGCTTTCAGTCGCTCTACGCTTCTATACCCGGAGGCAAACCTCGTTGGACTTGTTGCGAGACGATTGGCTGGTAGTCGCCGCGCTGGTATGTTGTCTTTCTCCATGTACGATGGGCGGGGCAGAAGAGGACGCAGGGAAGAAGGAAATTCAGTGAGAACTGGAGCTGACTGAGGTTGATGAACCCCAGGTGTTCGCAGTGACCATCGCTGCAATCAACATTGCAGCCGTACCCGTGGCACACGTTGGAACTCTAATGACAATTAACGTTCCTTTGTCCAGGGTAAGTCCCACAATACTACTGTATTCACAAGGCAGACCATACTCGCTTCGCCTCTGATATTCCCCTCTCCAAAACCATCTTGACTAACCATACAACACCCTCTCTCGCACACAGCTCTGGTACGCGTCCCAAGTCCTCTTCATCATCGCTGTCGGCCTCATCAAACTCTCGCTCCTCGCCCTCTATCAGCGCGTGTTTCGCGGAGCCTCCCGCACGCGCACGCGCACGACAATATTCGCACTCGCCATAGCCAGCACGCTGTGGATTCTAGTCTTCGTCGTGCTCTCCCTACTCCAGTTCTACAGTGCCGGCTGCCAGCCCGTCAACTGTACGCCCGCCTGTGACGAAGCCGGATGCACACTGGCCTGTGACGTGGAAGGCTGCAAAATCAACCTGAGAATACTGGACGTATACGTCGCAACGTCGGCGTCGAACATCTTTCTCGATCTCGCTATCCTGACGGTGCCGCTGCTGTATGTTCGCAAGCTGCAGTTGCCGCTCAGTAAGAGGGCTGCTGTCGGTGGCATTTTTGGATTGGGATTCTTGTAAGTACAACTCTTCGTGGATGGCTCTTTGACTGCGTTTGAGGGTGGGTGTATCTTCGATGGCGACAGCAAGCTGACCACGGATTTTGGGCTACATAGCTGCGTCTTTGCTTCGGTCGCGCGTCTTGTCTATACGATCAGGTACAGGGATGCCATTCTTGGATATGACCTGGAAGATTGGACTGTCAAAGCAGCAGGTACGTACTTTAGAAAGACTAGGGAAACAGGAAGAGGAGGAAAGCAAAGGTCTATTTAACCAGCCAATTACCCATCAGAACACTAACAAGCCGCGAATAGACGCCATGTCCAAATGGATGCTCTGGTCCGGCATCGAAGCCTGCGTCTCGACCATCTGCGCCAGCCTGCCCTGCTACGGCCCACTCCTCGCCTGGAACCGGCTCCGCGGGCTGGAAATGCCTGCTGGCGCCGCCGCAGGTGCCGCAGCAGCAGCAGAAGAAGCCCTCCAACAAAAGACCAAGAAACTCTCCCGTCGCCCGACCCTCGACAGCCGACACTTCAAGCCCATCACCGCCCGCGACGACGAATATGATGAGGAAGAAGAGGGAGAAGAAGGAGGGGTGGCGAGGCAAGACGGCCGCGTCGGTGATGAAGAGGAAGCAGCAGGTCAGGGTGACAACGGCGGCAAGCCGACACGAAGCCGCAGCGCCCCAAATCAGCAGACTCGTAAGAACCAGCATCCTCCCCTTCCGCTGTCGCCGAGATTGTCCCTTCAACGCTCTCCAGGCTTGAGCAGCCTGTTCAGTGCAAGGCGATTAAGTTTCGGCAGGCTTGGAGACGGAGGAGGGGGAGATGGCGCAGGCGTAGGTGCAGGCGCAGGTGCAAGACAATCATTGTTGGCACCAGGCAGTGCCGATGAAGACGTCACAGGGACCACGGGACGGGCAGAGATGGAGGAGGCGAGAGGGTCGTCGTCGATGTCGTGGACGGCGCAGGAGATGAGTGCCCTGCAGCAGCCGCGACAGGAGCGACAGACACCGCCGCCATTACCTCCGCAGTTGCCACTGTTGCCATTGTTCCCGCCAGTCAGGTTCGAGGATGATGCAGCGTCGACAGATGGCAGTCGCACCGCGAGGGTGTCGGCGGCGTGGCCGGCCAATTGGCCGTTGACGGATGATATGGGGAATGTGCTCGTTAATAGCGATTATGACGTTCGATAGCGGGAGTGATGAGTTATGTCGCCGACGGCGTGCTTGTCTGTAATTATAGCGAGCGTAATGAATTCATGATTTGATGTGCTTAAACATCTCGCCGGTCTCTTTTATGGATAAAGTTATGGTGTGAGTATAGACAAGATTGTTGATTTGGGTACAGATTTAGTTGTAAGCATGGGTACGGTAATAGGTGCAGATATAACTGCAGGTATGTGTGCAGGTACAGGTATCGGTATGGGTAGAGGAGTAGGTATGGTAATTCCAGCACGTACACGTGATGGGACGCTGATTGAGGCTCATTCCCACATCAAGGAGTACCAATGTTGGAAGCGCGCAAGAACTCACAGATATATTCTGCATATGTCACAGGGATAGGATCATGACAAGTGGCTTTTATTGAATGCCCACAGATCGAATCATAGTATCACTCGAGCCCGACGAGGAATTTTTTGATACTCAATTGGGGCAGGTCATTAAAATAGATCAAAGTCGAAGAAGGACATGGTATCGATCCTGTTACTGTAAGCATAAGGAAGAGGACTGGTGTGACCGATTCGAGACTTGCCATCCAATATCTTGTCTCAGTTAATGTCAGGTGATGTTGATAGCTATGTCTGAAGGCTTGAGCAAGATATCCGTGCCCTCTCGGTCGTCATGGTCAATTTACTCAACGAAAGAGAAAATAAGCCCGTAAGAGACTGAGGGTGGTCGAGTTTGGTACCTGCAGCTTCAATGTGTATCGGGATGGTCGAATAAGAAGATTCGCAAGCGCAAGCCCTTCACAGACTGCTGAAACCTTCACAGATCCTCGCATTCTTGGGGATAAATTCCCTGCGTAATTCCAGAGAAAACTTTCATTCAGAATTCCAGGACAACTTACCTCGATATTGAGTTCGGTGTGTATCTGCTCAATGTGCGAATATGAATTAGATGTGGGATGCAGATATCTGCTACAATCTTCCAAGCACCATCGTCTCCATGCCGGGACGATCTCTCCACCAAGTTGACACATATGCCGCAGCTAAGGCATATCAGATCGCCTTTCTGTGTGATAACATAGCCTGAATCAAGCTTTTTGATTAGATTGAACAATTGAAGAAAATTTTGCAGAAATGATCTGAGTACATTTGCAATAGTACCATCTTCTGACACCAAAAAATGTTTTAACGTGCAACGTTGTCCATATCCATGTAGAATTGAAGACCAAGCTATCTTTGGGTACATTTAGAGAGAATCGGAATGAGAGGGATGAAAATTGAGAGAGAGGACTTGAGGGGTGATCAGCAATCGATTCAGAAAGGCTTCGATGTGTGATCTTCCTACCTGTCCTCTGTCTACCATGCGATTTCCATAGGGAGCAAGAGCGACATTTCAACAGGTCCACAATTAACTGAACATGGACTTGTAGGCTTGCAGCTAGGCTCATAGCCACTCAGACAGACGTTCAAAGAGATTTTTGCCCATTAAATGCCAGTCCATGACCAGATGGATAATAAGCGAAGACGGTTTTTTTCCACCTGTATTATGAATGATCGAATGAATGGCTGACACAGTTCGTAAACAAATCCACCAATGCCTACATTCACATTGAGATCATCGCCAATTCCATCCTCGTGCCTATCAACATTCACACCAGCTCCACGATACGGCCGTTTTACACGTAACCGACGACAGGAATTCTTGAAACATTATCTCGCGAACACAAGCAGGAAAAAGCTGATTCACATGCAACATACACCGCGCGCAGGCAGGAAGAACACCCGAAGAACACGTATCAGTTGATAGAAATTGCGTGTATCGGTGGCAAAGCAGAGAAGGCACGACGCTGTGAGTATACGTGCCGCGTGTGTGAAATGCCGGTGCTGGGATGGACCCCGTCTGGGAGCCCATCCGGGTACTTACCTAAGCATGGGTATTTTCGCTATAGGCATGGGACACGATAGATCTTGACGCGTGCTGCAACGCGTGGTGTTCAGTAGCTCCCAGATAACGGCAGGCTATCTCCTTCAAGGCCCGGAGACAGGTGAATTCCGGCTAGACAGTTCTTCACGGAAGAAGAGAAGCAGAGACGAAGAACTCGTGCTTGCTGAACACGAGAGCTTTGAGCAGGATTCGCGTACCTGAAGGAGCTGGGCACCTGCAGAAAGTTCCGCCACCGGGCAAGCCACTGTAGTATTTTCGTAACTCACAGCAGCTGCTTCCGGTGGGCTTGCCATTTCCGTTGAAGCGTATAGCGAGCAGGTTTAAGCCACGTTCCCGCTGGGTCAGACGCCGCTAAATCAGCTACTCAGTTGTTCACGGGAGATATCCTCCCCTGGAACTTTCCGGCTGCACGAGACTTCCCAGTCCCGTCTGTGAGCCCTTCTGCCACTCAGTCGGTACCCGGGAACCAGCATCTCGCTTATTGAGTACCACAAAGGGGACGACGGATAGCGGTTCAACGAGGTGGGAATGAAGCATGTACACGCGACAATTTTCGCAGCATCTAGAAAAACCGAAGAGTCAGTAAAGTTGTGACAATACCGGCAACGCGTGCATTTTCACAGCACAAGCTCCTTTTGACGGATCCTGTGGGCTATTGGGCCGAACCACATGTGTGTTCAACGGTAGTGTAGGCAAGCGAATCGATCAGCCTTTCAGCTTTCCCCTCTTTCTCTCCTCCATCCTCTCCTCTACAGTTGGACGCACATTCCACGAAATGGGACAATAACAAGCAGGTCTTGCGTGCTTCAGCGCACCAATTCACACGCATGTCTTAGACCGAAACTCAATCAGGATCGCGTATATGCAGGCTCCCCTAATCCCGGCACGCATCTGGTGCCAGGGATATAGTTTTGCGCTTGCAATGGTGCATGTATGCACCCCAGCTTGATCATCGCCCCGGGGGCCCTCCAAAAACCCCTCCCCTGAACCTAACCGTCGCTTGCCCCAGCACGTCGATCCCTTGCATGTGTAATATGTAGGCGCGCGGCACACATGCTTCCTGGAATTTTGTCTGCGGAATGAGGGCCAGTGGTCTGATGATGGCGATCTTACAGGCTATTTGTCTTGCATTTCCTGTCAGCCTGAGACATGCAAGGTAGAGGCAAGAAGAGTCTTGACTGGATGCTCATATCTGATGCCAGTCCCATGACTATGAACGAACTTTGGATTGAGCTTTCGCTGGTTGCTGACCTGATCAGCAACCCGAGGGCGTGAGTTACCAGATATCCGCACGTGAATCATTCTCTGGGGAACTTGTGTAGAAACAGGTCCTGAGGGTGATCCTCGTTCTGCAATCATTTTCTCGAAAACTACGGAATTTGTGCGATACCACTTTCCTGATTTGGCGAGTCCCTGCTTTGGCGGCACAGGATAGATGATACATGGACATGGGCTCTGTAGTGCGCACGGATATACCAGGTTCATGAATCGATTGCCGACATACGCACGGAGCAAGGATCAGTCTGTGCCGTCGCCCTCTACTCTGTTTGAGACGAAGGAGATGCAAATGCAAATGCAAATATCGAGAATAGGATGCATGGTATCATTATTGTCCATTCAATCCGTGAGGACGACAAAGTCTTATATTAACTCATTCTCGCCAAGAGCTCCTCCGCTTCCTGGCTGGGTCGTGTAGTATAGTACATTTCCGGCGTAATCGTTCACCAGAGCTCTTATCATCAAAAAGGGAAAAAAAAAACGATGGCGTCGTGAGCGTCACACGCAGCCGTGGGTATCTGAAGCAAGCATTTTCCAACAGTGACCCCCCGCTAAAAACAACCTTCCCTCGCCCTGGACTAATCGATGCCGCCCCACTCGTCCTGCTCCCGCTGTTCATTATGCTTGTTCTTGATCTGCTGTCGGTATACATCGTGGTTGGCGCTGGTCACCTCCCAGGTAGTTTCAACCCGAATGGCGTCGTCTTGCTGCTTCACGAACAATTCGTTCCCAGGCAGCGGGATGCGCTTCTTGTTGCCGCGCTCAACATCCGTTTGATTGCCGGTACTGGACAGCTCCAACCACGAGCGTCCGACAAGCGTTGCGTCTCCAAGTCGAGAGCCGCGCGTCGTCTGCTTGCGGCTTCGAATCGTCGCAGTCTTGTTGGCCATGTTGCGTCCCTCCTGAATGATGGGACCCAAGGTTGGCATGCAGATGGCGATGAGCGCAAAGTTGATCTCGAGAACAGTCCAGATGAAAAACTGTCCAATCGTCTTATCCTCAATGGAGACCATGGGACGGCCGGCCTTGATTTGCGCGTCCTCATCCAGGACTGAGGTTCGATATTGAATTCGTACGAGACTTGTGAGAAGGCTCCTGTGGATTTTTGTTAGCATCAACCAAAGGAAAGAGATAATTCTGGTCAGGCACTTACAAGAATCCAACCAAGAAAACGGATGAGATGGCCGCCTTCCTCTTCAGCGAGATTTGGAGGCTGCCGACGGCAAACACGGGGAATATGAGGACAACAAAGTCGAGTAGAATGTCGGTAATGTCGACGTAGAGGAAGAAGTGCCCGTACTGGATCCGCAGATCGCCATCTCCTGTCCAGAATGCCTCGACAGGTGAGAAAGCAAGAACGGTGACCTGTGGTGGTGCGTTAGACAATCTGCTCAACCTGTCAGTGAGCAGGCAGGCTACTTACCACAATATTGGCGACCATCCAAATAATGTTGGCGCCGATGAGGATATTGGCAGGGATCCTGTACTTCTTGCCGACGAATACCCGTCGGTACAGGATCAGAGCCGAGATCTTGACCGTCGCGATGGTGAACTCCCATCCGATCTTCTCGACAAAGTAGACCTAAGGCAGCGGAGGTCAGCGAGTCCCCTCCCGAGTCTTCAAAACTGCAATTACATACTTTGCCATAAAGAACCCACGGGCCATCTGGAAAGACCTGGTCCACCGGCAGGCCGTATCCCGCGTGGAAGGCGCCAAATACCATGTTGAAGCTGGTGACATAGACCGCAATCAGGCTAACGAAGCATAGCCAGTCATCCAGCTGGAGCTTTGCGTTCATCAGCCATCGCGAGTAGAAGCGGCCGGCGACTGTAAAGGTGCTGATGAATGGGAAGACGAGGCCGACAGCCACCAAGGCCTGGCCCTGCTCTGTCAGGCCCATGATTGAACGAGCACACACAAAAACACAAAAAGGACACAAACGGCAACGACACGAGAAGCCGTAAAGGCGAAGATGACTTTGAAGCCGTAAACGGCAGGGCTAGGATATATGACAGCAGAATCGAAGAAACGGTCGAAGTGTCCAGGTCAGGCCAAGAGATGGCACATGGCCAGGACTAAATGAGAAAATGGGGCTTGATGGCAGCGGTGGTGACAGCAGCAGCTAGTCCACAATCAATCCACCAGCGACGCCTATCGGGTCAGACACGATGGAAGGAAGGGAGACAGAAGAGAGCGCGTGCTATAAACGCTGAAACGTTAGCATGACAACGGGACGTGCATTTCTCCCAGCCGTAGCTCCCTCGCTCGCTCCTCCGCCTGACGATCTTGTTCGCCAGAGGAAGCTGCAAGACGTCGACCGGGACAGTGTTGACGGCGGAAGGTGCCAGTGGGATGGAGACGAGGGAGAAAAGTTGACCCTGGCCCTTGCAAGCTGCCCTATCGTCGTCCTGCCTTGTCTGCCACGCTTCCAACTGTGGGCAGCGACAGGGATATTTTCTCGCTAATGCCGCCACTCATAACGACAGCCAACGGGGGCGAGAAAATTGGACGACAAGCATTGGGTGGCTAGTGTAGCGTGCTCCGTCTTTGGCATCAGCACGTGCCTTCGTCCTTGCTGTCGCACACTGAATGGCTCCTTCGTTGCATGTCCTGCAGCCAGAGTCAAGTTGGCTCCAAAGCATCACATCTTGGGTGACTGCACGGATGTGTTCTGCCGGGGAATGCCTGAGGGTGGAGAAGAGACGAGACTTGCAGCTTTCCATTATGGCAGTTAAGCTACTATCCCGGTACCTTGCAGCAAGCGGGGGTTAGGCCCACACTTTTCTGTAAGTCTGCTCACCAGCAGCACATTGTGGCGACGAAATTAGACTTTTTCGCCCGTCTAATTGGCACTGCCCTCGCAGCCTTCGGCGTTCTCTGCAAGCCATCGCGGAAAGGCGATCGTCGAGCACCGGCCAATCCGCTCGTCGAATCTGCTGACATGCGACATTGCTGCGCGGCACGGGCGTGGAATGATCGAAAGCACATTGGAGATGGCTTCGATGAAACGCTGCTATAATCAACAATACGACGCGTCAGATTGTCACCTTGATCCGAGGCACCGCTGCTGGCTCCCTCCACTTGGCTATTGCTTGTTCTCCCGTTTCCATCATGGCTTCCACGCTGGCGTAGCCAAACCAGAAGGGCGTTTTTGGGGCCTTTTCCGTGGGTCGCAGCCATCGTGGGCTGGGGGCCGATTATCTTGCTTGAGCCCATCACTAAACGACATCATCAGCCAGCGTCATATCAGCAACAAAAATCGAGCAGGGGTCCGCTACCGCCGAAGTACACCGGTCACCGCTCTTAAGGTGACGACTCAGAGGGTCGGATGGAGCATCCACGGTCCCTCGCAAGCCGCCATTTCCAGAGTTCCAGAAGCAAGCAAATGATATTCAACAGTGAACTCTTTTCGCCCGGTCATGGCTTCCAGCTATGCCGTATGTCGAGTTCATGCTATCTGAATATTTGTCTCTGCACTGACAGTAGCAGCAAGGTCTCTTTAGCGAAAAGTAGGACTCCATAGGTATACCTCGAGCTTCGGGAATCCTTCGACCTGTCGCGTGGGAGCAGAACTGAGACTTGCAACGGGACCGGGCGAAGCTCCTAATCGGAATCTAGCGGAGTTTGCTTTTCCTAGCACTGCTCGAACTTCGACTCCTTCTTCCCCTGCCAGCACGAGCCTGCCACGTGAGTTGCCCCCGTAACCCAACCGGGCTGCAAATCGTGATCTGCAAAGGAAGAGCCGCAACAGTGAGTCAACTCGCGAAGAGATTGGTCAAAACACTTCATCTGAGACAGAGGCAATAACAATGCTCGCGGGCCATCATGCCTCCTCTGACGCGGCTCCTCTCCTCTGGAAGTGAGGGAGCTTTGACTCGTTCAAGAAGCAGATGAACACGAACAAGACGCTTATGTTGGGGAAGCTCTTGTCAAATGCTCCGTGTCGCACGCTGGGTGCGTGCGTGCTTGCTTCAGGAGTCTGACTCCGGAATATGACACGTGACTGAATCGGTACGTACTGGGTCGACCCTTTGGGAGAGACTCTGCCGTCATCGATCTGCTCGATGTAGGAACCAGTGGTCTAGTAGTAGATTCGGTTTGTATGTCCTGACCGTTTCCTATGCTCTCTACTTTTGTGATGCATAGCCGTTTCAGTGTGCGCTGGCTTGATTTCATATCCAACACCTCCAGTCTCTGACACTATATACACAATTTGAATGCTTGGTTACGGAAGAAAACCAAGACTGTGCAAATGCGAAGTCAGATAATTGCAAAGCGCTGGTTCAACGTTGCTAGAAAACCCTGTGACCGAGCACTCATGTCTACAACAACACCAGTATCTGCTAGTATCACGCAGTCAAACAGCGGAGCATACACCGCAGAGCAGTACGAGCGTAACCCTGACCACGTGGCCAACACCGGCCGCGAGGATGAGGACAGCTACGTGTTGACCCTGCTCACGGACAGGGACCACCATAAATACATGACCGGCTTTCGAAACCAATACTTTCCATCTAGCATAAACAAGCTTGCCGCGCACATTGCCCTCTTCCGCGCTCTGCCCGGCTCTAAGCTGTCTCGCATCACCGACGATCTCCGCGAAGTCTCTGGTCGGCACCAGCCTTTCAAGGTCGTCGCCGACCGGCCCTTTGCATTGAGGGCTGGCATTGGGATCAATGTGCAAGCAGACGAAGCAAAATCGCTGTACAACGAGTTGAGGGAAAGGTGGCGACCGTTTCTGAGCAAGCAGGACCTCGGGTCCTTTCGTGCCCACTATACTGTACAGAACAAGGTGGATGACAAGGACAAGGTGTCGAGAGATCTTGAAGAGCTGAAGAAGGAGTTCATGAAGAGTGAGGGTCAGGTCATAGGACTTTCGCTTTACAAATATGTCCGAGGCTTTTGGAAAGATAGAAAGGACTTTATTTTTGACGAAAAACATTTATAACAAAATTTGACCTCTTGTAACAACAGATACATTTCGAGCCCGTTTACATCTTGCTGGCCACTGTGAACTCGAGTCTCTCCTCTGATATTGAATATCTATGCTAGATATTAGGTCGAGTGCCGCCTGCGGCATTCACTATCGTAAGCTGATAAGACAGGGATGTATGATAAATGAGAGTAGCTTCATGATGCCGGTGTTAATGAAGAGGAGCTATCTTTGGACTATTTGGATCCAAGCAGTCTTCAAATCCGAGCATTACGCGGTATGCAAGAAGTGAACGCCCATCAATCCGGTCTGCACATCAATAAAAATCTTTGTTAGTTAATTTAGATGGATAGCTGATTACCTAGGTACCTGATAAGGTACAGGAATAATTTGACATCATAGTGTACTTCCCAGTGAATACTACTAGCTTTATATTAAGATAAGTATGTCGAGGGCTATATTATTAGATATACGTCGAGTTATTGTTTGGGGCACCTGATATAGAGAAGGGCGCTTACTTCTCAATCCCCGCTTGGCATAGTGGCTTCGTCGGGGTCTCTCTCCGGTGGCTGTCCCATCCCTTCCGCAACGGGTAATATGTTTACTTTCCCACCCGCCAGACCGAACAACAGGATACAGACGATCTGATCTTTTAGTACAAACAATTCCTCCATCAAACACCATCAGCATCGACTTTTGTCATCAAACGAGACTCTGCAAAACATTCACAAAAACTTCATATACTTCTTCCTTGCATCGAAAGGCCTCGACTGAGCAAGAAAACAACCAATTCACGCCCACGCCATCACCATGTCGCTCCGCGCGAGTCCTCTGAGCCCAGGACGAGCATCGCCCTTCAGAAGACCAGAGTCACCAAGCACAAACTCCAACTCCAACACACCTCAACAGCAGCCTCAGTCGCAGCAGTCACAGCAGCAGCAGGGTCAACGACCGACAACGCCGACCACATATCAGTCCACGCGGCCCGCCACGCCATCGCGGCTCCAGAACTCATCTATCCCGAATCACGCAGATGGCACCTGGTCGCCCTCGACCTCGAACCTGCGATCGACCATCGGGCTGCGTAACGGTGAGCCACCACTATCACCCAGCCGGAGCAGTGGCAACATCAACCACCACCATAAATCCTTGTCCTCGTCAACAGGTACCAACGGCGTAGGCCTAGCTTCTGCCTCCACCTCGTCCCTATCCACCAACACGGTGCGCAACCTCGCGTCGTCCATGAACGCCAACGCTACCGCAGCAGCCAGCCCACCGCCAGCATCACCCACAACCTCTTCCTTCCTCAACACCACCGCCAGCACACCAGCAGCCGCCCTCCCCACAACGTCGCTCAACACAGGCGACCTCTCCCGTCTACCCGCCGCCCAAGTCCGCGAACTGCGCGAAGCCTTCGAGATCCTCGACCGCGACGGAGACGGATACGTGGACCGAGCCGACATCACCGATATGCTCGCTCAAGTCGGTTTACCCAACGACCCCACATCTGTGACCAGCTTCTTCCCCACCTCCTCCCCACATTCCTCCAAAATGACGCTTTCTGCGTTCCTGTCGGGCATTGCCGGCTCGCTGGCTCGCATGAGCCCGCAGCAGGAGCTGCTGGCAGCGCTGAGCGCGTTTGACGACGACGATTCGGGTCAGGTCGATGTGGCGGAGTTGGCTGATGCGCTGGTGCATGCACCTGTGGGTGCGGGCGAACATCAGTTGACGAGGAGGGATGTGGATGCTGTTATGGCGGATTTTGTGGGCAGAAGGGCGTTCAGCAAGTATAGTGCCACCAGCAGCTTGGGTGCTGGCGGTGGCGACGTGTTTCGGTACAGGGAGTGGGTTGCTGGCTTGGGCCCGGTGGCGCCGACGGGAAATGCGGCGGATAAGCCGCAGGCGGCGTGAAGAGATGGGATGATGTGGGGCAGACAATGCCACCACGGATACTTTCAAAGGATACAAAAGGACACACAAGGACAAAGGTTCAGGCAGCTTCATGTACTCTAAAGAGGTTATGAATTCTATTGCACGCTACAAACAACTTCCTCTTATTTCTTCCAGCGATCAGAATGAGTTAAACGAGCAATAAAGGATTGAGCCCGAAGTCATTCAGCCAGATTAGAACCATGTGTCTTGGCGAACTACAATCATGATGATCTAAGACCTACGATAAGCATACGAGGGTTTCTGGCTAGGATTCTGGAAACAAGTTAGCAGTCGTCTCATAGCGGTAACGAGAGAAATTATAATCGGGTATGTGCATCATTAAAAAATTAGAGTGTTTGGTTGTTGCTTGTTTTTGTTCTTCATGAAGATCAGGGTTAAAAATATCGAATCACACGCAGAGGATGAGAAGAAGATAAGTGGGTCTTACCAGGTGCTTATTATTCCTGATTGTCAATTCCTACACGCACGGCAAGCAGAGACATTAATCAAGAATAAGCATGTCGAATTCAGAATAGAACGTCGTTGAAAAGTTTCATTGATTTCATGTGAATCATGCGAATCATGACACCTAGTCGAACAAACCACCAAAGCCTGGAAAACTATTAGCCCAAATTCCTGAAAATATTGCCTCTCGCAATACAACTCACCCTCTTCGTCACTCTCCTCCTTCTCGCTCTCCTCCTCAGCGGCAGCAGCAGCAGGAGCGTCGCTCGAGGCAGCCGCTGCGGCAGGAGCAGCTGAAGCGTAAGCGTCAGGGTTGGCGATGCGGTCCTTGAGCTCCTCAATCTCCGGCCAGCTGAAGTCGGTCTCGATGGCAACGGCGAGAACCTTCTTGTAGCTGTTGATCAGGCTGTGGAAGACAGACGGCACAGTCGGGTAGTTGGCCGCCAGCGAGATGGTCGTGATGGTGGCAATCGCCGAGCTCAGAGCTGCGAGCAGCTGCTTCTCCTCAATGTCGAGAATCTCGGGGTCGAAGATCTGGCCCTGATCGTAGACCTGGGCGATCTTCATGCCGTAGGTGAAGGGCGAGATGTTCAGCATGTTCAGTAGCGTCGCCTCGGACGCACCGACCTTGGCACCCTTTTCGACGAGCTTCAGGTCCGACACGATTTCAATGGTACCACGGGCAATCTTGGTCGGGACACCCAGAGCCTGGAAGAAGGACGTCTTTCCGGGCTCCATACCGGTGTTGCCAGCCGGGATGTAGACATCAAGAGGCGCAACAGCGCCAGCCTTGGCAGGTGCAGCAACCTTCTCGGCCAGGATGATCTGACGGATGCTGTTGAGTTCCGCGTTGGTGAAGATAAAGCCAACGTTGCCTGTATAGTTGCCACATCAGCCTTTCAGAAGTTCTCCCTCTCACACTCTGTTTCTCTTGCTCACCCTTGACGTGGTTGAGGAGCTTGTCGTACTCCGGGAAGTCGTTGATGAAACCCTTCAGGGCACGACGAACCTGCAAAGCGCGTCAGTTTGCTGCACTTCCCACCATCAGACTAAACATCTCCTTTCCTTCCACGCACCATGGTGTTCTTGCCCATCAGCACAACGGCCTCACCACGGAGGGATCGGCGGATGTTGTGCATCTGCTGGGAGCTGACATTGTCGACCGTCACGATGAAGATCGACTTGTACTCATCAAGCAAGCCCTTGAGCTTGTCGAAGTAGCCAGCCTTGTTCTCGGATTTGCCCCCCATATCGTCTTATTTGTGGCGATCGGATTTTTCAGGGCAAATGTGTGGTTTTGTTTGATTTTTTTGGATGATTGGATTGATGCTGCGCTGTTGTGATGTTCAGAATTGTGAGGAACAGCTGTGTGCGCGGTCGGCATTTAGGGGCTTATGACCGAGCTTTGCAGGTCTCTACTATCGGAGTTGAATACCGAAATTTTTTTGAGACAGGAGCGACCTGACTCATGATGAGAGTGAACGCTGGATAACATATCGATTTTAGTTGCCGACCATGAGCCAGAGTCTATGCTGTATTGAATGACTCTACCTGAAGTGCTTGTTTATCAATAGATGTTCCTTGCTCATGACTGCGAGGTCATGGTTCATCGTTATCCGAGCCTCTCAAGAAAATTCAAGTCCAGTGAACGCTTCAATTGAAGCTGGTGTGCTGTCACTCGAGCTTTCTGGCTAGTAAATGTACCAGCTGAAGAGGGTATCTTGGAAATATCAATATTACTGCGGTTTTGAGAAGTCCTACTCTTTCTTCAACTCCAATCAACTGATCTTGCACTTCCGAGACATCCACTAAAATGCTGACGCCTTTTTATCGGCTGGTTTGCTGCCGGTCATGGGGTGAACGTAACCTGAAAGTGGTGCTGGCAGCATCTGGATCTTTCATATACTGCTTCAACCAGTCTAATGGTGCAGTGCTGTCCAAATGGTCGCAAGCAGACCCTCATGGCTCAGCACCATCCGTAGGGAGCCGGGCTGATGATGAGCCAGCCGAACGGCCAGCTAAGCGCAGGCGGACATCTCAAGGAGACGAAGAGGAGGCATCCGACAGGTCACCAGATGTTATCACACTTAATGAATCGGCAGAGAAGCCTCGAAGAAGAAAGCGACGAGTACCAGCTCAACCGTCGGTGGTGAAGTTGATTGTCGCAAAGACGGGCCGGCACGTAGTGGCAGTGACCGACGAAGACAAAAGCGTACGTGTGCTGGAGATGCTCGATGGCAGTTTACGACAGGTCAGTGAGAGGCAGATGCCGAAGAAGCCGAACGCCATCTGCTTCTCCCCTGACGAGTCGACATTGCTGGTGGGGGACAAGTTTGGAGACGTCTACTCGATACCACTGCTGGTCTCCTCCAATCCAGAAACATCGGAAAATGTACCAAAAGTCGACACGGATGTTCAGACCCCCGAAGTGGAAGCAGAACCGGAAATCGTCGAGGCAAAGGCATTCAAACCTTCCGCCAACCTGAAGACAATCCACACAAAGAAGAATCGAATCGCGCTTGAGAACCAGATGAGATCAAAACAAGCGCAAGGGCCGAAAAAGGGAATCGAATTCGAACACAAATTGTTGCTTGGTCATGTCTCCCTACTTACAGACATCGCATACGTAAACTGTCTTGTGAAGGGCAAAGAGCGTGGATACATTCTGACCTCGGATCGAGACGAGAAAGTCCGTGTCTCGCGTGGTGAGCCCGAGTCGCACATTATCGAAGGATTCTGTATGGGTCACACCGACTTTGTGAATCGCATCTTGGTCCCACCGACACTGCCACACCTGCTTGTCACAGGTGGCGGCGAAGACAAGATATTCATCTGGGACTGGCTGAGTGCAGATTTGGTCACTAAGATGTCCCTGGCAAAATTGGTCAATGTAGCCGACGCATCGGGACAACAAGTAGACAGGCAAATTGCCATCATTGGGCTGTATGCCATGCAGGTTGGCGATGAAGACGACTCTACTAAGACCATGATCCTGATCTTATCCGAAGCGTAAGCCATCTCGCCACAAACTGCCCTCACTCTTCTCCTGAGCTACCACATACTGACCATCATATCCCAGCCTCCCCGCTCTCATCTTCGTGACAATCTCCACCAGTGCCAATTATGACACCATCAACTACCTCCCTCTACGCGGCAACCCACTGGACCTAGCTATTGACCCCGAGACGTGCTCGATTCTCGTCTCCGTCGACCCAATACACGACGTTGGGAAAACTGTCTTATCCAACCAAGATCAAAACTCCGACCTCTCCGATCCTGAGTCCAGCGTGCAGATGGACACAGACGTCTCGAAGCTCGCGAAACATCGACCGTACCTGCAGTCGTTCCAGCTACTCGCGCCCGGTGAGCTGCGCGAGATTGCAGACAACGGCAAGGCGGCGGACGAGAGGAGCTTCGCATCGCTGGCTTGGAATCTGAATCACTGGTCGTACTCGCGCGAGCAGGAGGTGGAGAACGCGGCGCTGAGCGAGCTGCTGTATGGTGTGGAGCACTTGAGGAAGAGGACGGGTGGGACTGGTAATAGAGGCGGTAAGGGAGAGGCTGAAGGTGAGGACGAGGGGGTGGAGGAAGTAGAGGAAGAGTCGGTGGTGGATGATGTTGAAGAATAAGGTTGAGAGTGGATGATGTGGAAAGTGATCACATAGATACGGCTGTTTGTGGGTTACCAGTCCACGTGGCTCAGTTGGTCAGTTCGTGTTTTGACACGCGAAGCATGTGTCGCGGGTACTCAAGCAACGACAGCTTAGCTGTGGAATCAGTTTCCGCAAAAGATTCCATAGAACACTTCTTTCTGTATCATACAATCGTAATACATCAGCCCACAGTCTATCGACAGCATTCGAAATCCATGATACAATCTCCAAAAAGGCGACTGACCCTCCAAGAGAATGCAGACAAACCTCGAAAACTTCTGGAGAATTTACAGAAGAATATCCAAATGGGCGAGTCGAAGAAACAAAACCCATTGCGAATCAGATTCAGAAACGTACATTCTCCCTTCTCTTCGAGGAAACCCTCTCACGTAACTCCCGATCACCTACTTACACCCAATCCAGCCATCTCCCTCTCGACAACCTCCACCGGCACATCCCTCTCAGTACCCCACTGACCCGCCTGCAGCCCGTGCGTGGAGCATAGCACCTCGACATAGACCATCTCATCACCCTGCACAAAAGCACCGCCAATCCTCTCCACCACCAACCACACGCCCGGCTCCGGCGGCAGGCACCACTTGGTTTGTATCAGCACCTCTGCCGGGTCCGTGGTCAGCGCAACGGCACCAGATGCTAAGTGATCGCTACGTGGTTCGCCCGAGGTTGCCAGCACCGCCGTATCCGGGCCTTGGCCGTACTCGAGCGCGATGCGGAGCGGGGACCGGCCTTCGAGCACGGCGGCAGCGGATGATGGCGGTTTGGAGCGGCTGGAGCTGGAGCTTGAGGGCTTGGATCGGCTGCTGGACGATTTGGAGCGGCTGCTGCTGGAGGGTTTGCTGGCTTCGGCTTGGCTGGGTCCGGCTTTTTTGGGTAGGTCTTTGGCTGGAGTGGTGGATGATGGAGTTGAGGTGGAGGATGGGGCGGTGGTGGGAGGTTTGCTGGACTGAGACTTGTCGTTGTTGCCGAGAATGTCATTGCTGCTGCTGCTGCTGCTGGTGTTGGTGATACCACCGTGGCGTGCTTTCACTCTCACACGACAGGTCTGGGCTACCTTTAGTGGACAGAGTATGCGGTCGACGCCGGGCTTGAACACCACGGGAGCAAAGACATGACGGAACATGCCGGCATCATCTGCGGGAGCTGGCTTGAGGCCACACCCTGCAATGGTCGAGTATAAAGTTAGAGTGAAAGGAGCGCGATAGCCTGTATCGAACAGTGAGCACACGATGGTATAGGTCTCCGGCTGCACGCCGCGGACTTCGGCCAGCGCGGAAGCTTTCCTGTACTCGCCACTTGAAGCGTATACGTCACGTGCTGGCATGCCTGCGGGTATTCGCTTGCCTTTGGCCCATGCCAACCGCACATTTACCGAGTATTCCCGCTTCGGTGTAGTGAGTAGCAGTGCGATATCTGCTGGCGTAGTTGATCGAGGAATATTCAAGGTGAACTGCGGGTTCAGATGATGGTGCGGCGAGTTGGGATTGCCTCCAGCATTGGATATGGTCCAGCTGCCTTCAATGACCGTCTTATGAGCATAACGCTCTGGAGTCCGGCTGAAGTAGGCGAGAGGCTGGGTAGAGAAGGCTGTCATGGTGAAGTTGGCTGCGTCGCCAGGCAGGTCCTGCTCTGAAACGACGATGACATATGGCGTATCTGCCTCAGCGTCAAGTCGGAGTAGCACATTCTCGCTGTTCACGTAGGCCGTCTTGCTTACAGCCCTATCGCCCAACATAACTTGCGTCTCAGCGCTGCGGAAGGCTGACAAGGCGATGTACCCTTGTGTTTCTTTCAAGCGGTTGCCAATGCTGCCTGCTTCCTTGTCAGGATCGTGTTCAGGGTCTGCTGGACTGATGTGTCGACACAACAACAGCCAGAGTTTACAGGCCTGCTTCGATCGTATGGAGAACTGTGGATGGTTGATAAAGGTGCCGAAGCCTCCACGATCTGTCAGTCTGTAAGTGAAGTGCACGTCGCGTCGTTCAGGGAAAATGTCCGGGTTCCAGCTTAGATATAAGGTCTCGAAACGGCGAAAAACATCATGCATATCCATCCAACGGGTACCTGGCATGTTGGCCGTGGCTGGCGAGTTGGGAACTGACTCTCCATCCGCTGCATCCTCCTCGTCGTCCTCCGGAATGACATCCAGACCGATAGTGCTGGTTCGGCGCGCAGCCCGCAGATGGTCTGACGCCCGCGACCAGGGGTTCTTGATGAGCAGCTTCCTCACCTCAGCGGCACCATCACTTCCATCACCAACCTCTTCCTTCATGTCGATGACGGCATAGTCATGTCCACTCGCAAGGCCGTACACATTCTCCTCCAGGAGGGAAAGCTTAGGAGTACCAAGGGTGATCATCACGTCGCCGTACTGGAAGGTTTTGGAGATACGCCGCCACACATCTTGTGGACCAACGCTGTTGTCTGAGAGCGAGATCCGCTCAGGGACCCAACCTGCAAGGGCCCACAAGTCGGTGGCGGAGTCACTCCCTGGAAAGTCGTAGCCGCCCATGACCTTCAGCAACGACTTTTCGATGAGGGCGGGCCAAATGATCGAAGGGTCATCACGCGCAGTTACGTGCATCAGCTGGTCGTTGGCCGAGACGGGCAGGTAATCGTCGATGATCACCTTCCTCCAGCACCCGTTAAACTGCAAACGAACAATGTACTTGCCGTTGGGCGATGGGGCAGCAAAGGGATACAATACGCGGGAGAAGACATTGGCTCCCTTCTCACGACCGAGGGCACGAACCTTTGCAGCACGAGCAGTGGCGACACATAGGCTGGCAACAATGGAGCAGTCGTTCGTCACGTCCTGTACAAGATCTAGCGCATCCCGTAGGCTGGCGGGCCACGCCTCCGCCACCTCCGCCGCTTCTGCGCCACCGGACCTGGCCCAAGACGCGAGAATATCGGATTGTAGTCCTGATAGACCATAGTCGAAATCATCTCGGAAGGACTTGTTGCCGCCATCCAGGCCACCTGCGCCGGCACTGCCATCTCCTCGCTGAAATTCGGCTGGAGCAGGGTCTTTGTCCCAGGGCCAGAAAGGATGACCATCATAGATTTTAGAGCCTTTCATAAGAATAAGCTTCTCAGTCGTGGAAAAAGAGGTATTCTCCAGTCGCATCGGCATGTTTGCTGATCTGCAAAGGAATGCTGGGACAGTAAGTTCGGAGGGTATCCTCCGCAGAGATGTCGTGGTGATGGCAGTGGCGGGATGGCGGGACAGGCCAGCCCCCGGTGGGCGGGGAGGGCGGAGGGAGCGACTGCGCCCCTCAACTGACGGGCAGAACTGACAACATGAAGAACCTCAAACCCGACGAAAGCCTTGCTCTTTCAACGGTGTCTTATTTGAATGTTTCAAACTGATTCCGTCTTGATGCCTCTTCCTCTTAGTAATAATAATTAGCACGATTCCTCTCAACATGACAAGGTCAACGATGGTGCAGGATCTAACGAGATAAGAGCCTCCAACTCAGCCGATTGGGATGCATGGCGTGTACGGCCGTTTGGAAGTTGCATCTGACCTGCAACCGAAGAAGCTTCCCTGCTTTCGTCCCGCCTGATTGGCGTGGTTGGTGGGCGAGAAATCAGAGATAGAAAAACGTGCAAGGGTAAAAAGAGAGGAAAAGGAAAAGGTTGGTCGCTCGGGAGCGTGCGGGATGAACCTCGGCAGAAAGCGTGAAATCCGAGTTTGACGTCGCCCGCTGCTCACACACAAACACGCGTGCGCTAGCAATCTGGCGCTGTCGTCGGGGCGTTCAACTCTGCTGCAAAGCCAGACAGCTTCGTGGGAGGGCAGGACCACAAAAAAGCATCTCTCACATTCCTCCTTCTCTCACATTCACTCATACACCAGCATTTCGAGTTGTTGTCTATCGTTGTCGTCCTTTCCGGCCACTCTTCTGATAGGTATCCTCGTGGAAGCTGCTGTGACGAATACGCCGTCGAGTCGCTATCCTCCCCACCTCGGCACAGCTCTCTTTCACTCGCATCTACACCTACACAATCCCACATACGCAAAATGTCAGGCTCAGGAGTTCTGCCGCCATGGGGCAGCGCAATGGCAGGTGCAGCGGGAGCTGTCATGGCCAACGCCATCGTCTATCCTCTTGACATGTACGTCATTTCTCGCAATTGATGTTATCACGGCCTGATCACATGCTAACCATCGTTTCTGAGCACAGCGTCAAGACAAGAATTCAGGTCCAGGTCCGACGAAAAGAAGGAGAGGTCTTCAGCTCGGACGAAGAGCACTACGACTCGACCATGGATGCTATCAAGAAGATGTTTCAGAAGGAGGGTCTGGCTGGCTTGTACTCTGGTATCGAGAGTTCGCTCATTGGCGT
Source organism: Erythroxylum anguifugum (assembly GCA_027478595.1). Classification (NCBI taxonomy): domain Eukaryota; kingdom Viridiplantae; phylum Streptophyta; class Magnoliopsida; order Malpighiales; family Erythroxylaceae; genus Erythroxylum; species Erythroxylum anguifugum. The sequence continues at coordinate 36,904 of JANIPN010650162.1, forward strand.
CGCCTCGACAAACTTTGCCTATTTCTATTGGTACAGCGTTGTGCGGACACTGTACCTCAAGTCGCAGAAGGTGCCGACACCTCCTAGCACCGCGGTCGAGCTGTCTCTGGGTGCCGTTGCGGGTGCCATCGCTCAGGTCTTCACCATCCCTGTTGCCGTCATCACCACACGGCAGCAGACCCAGCCCCGACACGAACGCAAGGGCCTCTTCGCCACTGGGCGCGAGGTCATTGAATCCGAGGATGGCTGGTCTGGCCTGTGGCGAGGTCTGAAGGCTAGTCTGGTGCTTTGTGTCAACCCTGCCATCACGTACGGTGCCTACCAGCGACTCCGTGATACCCTTTACCCGGGACGCACAAGCCTTCGCACGAGGGAGGCCTTCCTGCTGGGCGCCATGTCCAAAGCTCTGGCCACTCTTGCTACCCAGCCATTGATCGTGGCCAAGGTCGGGCTTCAGTCGCGGCCACCACCTCAGCGCAACGGCAAGCCTTTCAAATCCTTCGTCGAAGTCATGGCTTACATCATCGAGAACGAGGGCCCGTTGTCACTCTTCAAGGGTATTGGCCCGCAGCTGGCCAAGGGTGTGATGGTGCAGGGCCTGCTCATGATGACCAAGGAGCGGGTCGAGCTGCTCTTTGTTCTGCTCTTCGTCTATGTCCGACAGATCCGGGCTGAAAAGCTAGAGAAGGCGGCTGAGAAGGCTGCACAGCTCGCCAAGGAGAAGGCTGGGCCACTTCTGGAGAACGCGAAGCAGTCTTTGCCCGTTATTGCAAAGTGAGCGTGACACCTTGACAGATCGATCGCTCATTCACTTGTGTCTGCAAGAAGGAAGGGTCAAACGGAAAGTCGACATGGAGGAGCAAGGTGTCAAGAACAGGCAATTCTGCCTTCCATGATGGGCCAGTTCTGTGGAGAATCGACGGTACACGAAGCCAGCCAGGAAGGGCTTACCACACAACATGCAACACACTGAGAAGCAGCGATGATGGGAAAGCGGACAGATGAAACCAGAGCACGACACAAGAGTTGTGTTGAGCACCTGACTTCGGAAATCAGTGATATGGAACACTCCTCATCACACATAGTCCACAGATCAGCCAGACATGTGGACAGGCAGAACAATGGGCAGATACACAAAGGAAAGAGAAGGATATATGAAGATGACGGAGGTGATCTGCACATGGCCACACGACTGTATATAGAACCAAAAAACCACCCTTAAATGGGCCATGACGCAAAGGCAGGCAGTCAGTCAAAATCATTGTAGGGAAAGCTCTTGGACGGAAGCATATTATCATATTTCCTTCTATTTTATCCAACAAACAGAAATATTTATTTCCACCATTCGTACTTGCAGATATCGCATCATCCTTCTGTTTCACATGTACCTTGACAATAGATGAATCATAGTGAGTCCAGGTAATTGATAGAGATAGGTCTAGAACCATTGAGTGGAGAAAAAGCACCAAAGTCAACGTGAAATACAGAAGAAGAAAAGAAGCTGAGATTGCATAAAGTGGTGTATCACTCGCTGATCATAAGAACAAGTTCCTGAATGGAGAAAGATTCCGCCCGCCGTCTGGTCATGATTCCAATGCACGTCTGATCCTAACCTTCCAATGCAGATTTGTTTTTTTCCCTCTCTTCTCATCGTCGTCGTCACACTATCCGAACATGCTCGACTCGCTCTCCAACCCAGCCCCAATCGATTCCGCAGATCTCCGCAGCTCCTCCCAATCGTCGCTTCCTTGCCTGCCAGCTCCTCTTGAGGTATGTTCCTCCTCCTTGCTGCTCCCAGTTGTCGCGCCAAACAACGCTCCTCCTCCAGTGGTCATCCACCGGATCAGCGCAACGGGCCCGTACTTGCCCACAAACGCATATGTTCTCGCTCCTCGGCCAACAAATGTAGTTCCCGTTGTTTTGCCTGTGATAGCGTCAAATACAGCGTGGTGGAAGTATCGTGCGGGAGTCATGTCCGCCGAACGACCGAGTCTGTTGATTACGGTTGACAGCGGGCTCTCTTGCGTCGGGCTACTGCTGCGCGAGCGCGGGTGTAGTACGAGCTGTTGTTGGTCGCTGGACGAGTCTCGGTCCTCGACATTGCTGTTTCGGTTGTAGCTGCTGTATTGCTTGCCCAGATCGATGGCGCCGAGTTGGAGGTGAGAGACTGCCAGCTCGGGGACTTCGACCTTCAGGGTTCGTAGATAGGAGGCCAAAGCTGCATGCGAGACGGATTGTGTGCCGTGATTAGGGAGTGGGAGCGCTGCTGCAATGCCGCGGGACAGCACGACAATGCTTGTTGGTGGCACTTGTAAGACACTATTGTTGCTGCTGCTCTCGATTGATTGTTGTTGGGAAGCGTGCAGCAGGGGTAGGAAGGCGTGAATCAGGTCGATCGGTCGCTGCAGGTGGATGTACAGGCTGCTGGACCAGAAGTTGGACGACAGTGCGGAAAGAGGCAGGCTTGGATGTGTATCTAGCGCCGGCAGCACCACCAATGATGCGAGATGTACCCTTTGCGAACGCGTAACTGATGCCAGCTGATCCGTGAAAGTTGTCAGACTAGCCGATATGCTGGCTGGTGAGGACAGATCCAGATGCAGCGGTCGAATGTCTGCCCTTCCCTCTGCTTTGACCAGCTGCTCGTCCGCCGCGCTCTCAATCGGGATGTATACCAAGAATCCACGCTTCTCGAGATCATGTGCCATACTTCGCGTCAGTGGCGACTCAGGTGGACCTGCCAGCACCACCGCCTCCACCTTCGCGCCCAGGTGGCCTACTCTTCGCGCCCTCCTCTTTCGACGGTTGCGTGTGGCCCGGCCCTGCATCAACAGAAAGGTAGTCGTGCCCGCGAAGGCGATGATTGCCGCCGTGATGGCACGGTTCTGGTCGATCCAACGCTCGACTCGCTCAAGGTAACCGACGGGAAGTGGAGGTTGTGGTATTGAGCGTGATGACGGCGCTGGTTTGACTGCTTCCGGAATCCATTGTGACGACTCGAAACTCGATTTCAACCAGCTGTGCACCCGATCAAAGTGCCGATCGACGGCATCAGCCATCTGTTCAACCTGGGCACCCATCTGCGAGCTCATCTGCTGGAACTGGTCCTGCAGCTGCTGTGGCGACATATTCATAGCCGTCGAGACGTGCGAGATGTGGGGCTGACCGCGATGAAGGCTTTGTTCCTCAGTAGGCACTGAAGAGGTTCGCCTGACTACGGAACTGCAGACGCGAACCTGTTCACTGTCGCTTGCCGGTTTTCTTCGATTTCAGCAGGACTCGACACTAGTGACAGCGACTTCCCAGCATACGTCTTCAAAAAGCTAAACAGATTCTTCTATATTGCTTCTTTGAACTGACTTGTCAGAAGTAAGGTTTTGGCCGTCTGCTGCTAGTCGCCAGGCACTTTCCAAAACAGCAGCGGGGATGTCGGCAACCAGCTTCAGTCACGTGAAAAATAGGTGTATACGTCCCAAAGCCAAGCTGAATAATCACATGTTAAAAAAGAACTTATCGTCTTGATTGAGACATCTGTCAGATAGAACCACCTGCTTGGTTGCCACAGCACAAAAATGGAATTGCGATACAGAGGTTTATGTTTTTTTTTTTTGGGGCTTTGTTGTATCTAAGCATCCTATTCATTCTTATTATTTTTTCGCTTGATTATTGATATCACTTGTTTACGAGAGCCAGTCAAACAACACGATAAGATAATCAAATAAATCATTCCACTCCTACTCTCAGCACCAGCAATGATGAAAAATCTGGTGCTTGATTCATTCGTCGCAAAGTCATTTACGATTTCTGTGGATCATGCCTTTTCTCCACGTTAGTCATAATCCAAGACCTGTGTACCTGTCATGTGAAAGACGATTTCACTTACCCCCAGTTCTTGAGTGATTTTGCAGACTTGCTGTCTGGATCCTGCTTGGCTTTGCCTTCCTGTGCAAGATGCCTGAGACAAAAAAGGGAGTCAGTTACGATGACATTCTTGGTGTTCCAGAGGCGATGGTCTCCCTACCTCTTGCAGTAAGCTGCGACCTTGCGCATGTGGTCAATGTCATCGTCATCGTACTTGCTTGGATCCTTCTTGGGATTCTTCTTAAGGATCTCGATTATCTTGCGGCCACTGTCGTTTCGAGTCAGCTAGTTTCTGTGAGACATGTGCCCTGCTGACAGGCAGAGATGCCCAACGTGTACACATTGGAACAGCACAGTCTTGGAATGACATCGCAACATCCTGGAAGCTGCTCCATCACCTGTCGACGCTCCTCATCCATGTCAAATTTCTGCAATTCATAACATTACCTTTCGTGGCCAACGCTCTCGCCGGAACCGTCATCTTTGCTCCATCCAGCCGACTGAGACGACTCACCATCGAGCCACTTCTCGAGCTCGTCAGGCGTCATATTCACGTACTGGTTGAAGTCTCTGGAAAAAGGTCAGTATAGTAAGCCCTACCGCCTGATTGTCGCTGACAACATACTCGATGACTTCCTCTGCTGGCTTGACCATCTTGACCGCTGTAGTATGAAATCCTGAAAGGTATGGCACTTGATTTCGAAGTTGCGGAGCGATCCTACTTGACCTGTGAAGTGGGAAGAGAGTCAAGCGTCTCATGTATGTGATCCTACGGCTACTGATCACAGAGCGCGATCCTCGAATGTGTATTCCCACCGAATATCAATGACGAGTGTATTTCTGACATAGGATGACGTCATAGATCTGTCACAAATCGGGCTTCGCAGACTTGGATTCATATCAAAGACAATTCGATGCTGTTGTGCGCACAGAATTGGCCTCTGATATATATAGAGGTTCAGTTGACATGTAAGAGATCATGCCGCATACATTGAGTTCTCTTGCCATCCTTCCTTGATCACATATAGGAGACTATGAACTTGAAGTTAAATGCTAGCCGATGGATTCCTCTAAAAAACATCAGATAAAATATACATGTATCTTGTTTAGATAGTATGCTTTGTTAACATGACTCATTAAGATTTATCTGCCGTGCTATCTAAGCGATGCAGTCGAGATACGGAGGCATGTATGGGCTCCTGAGTCTGCGTGTTCAATACAGGAAATTAGGCTGCCAAAAAGCCTTCGGGTGTGCGTTCGTGGAAGGTCGGTCATCGTGACCATGGCAACTGTGAGCTGAAAGATAACCTTCGCAACAACATTCTCGCTGCAGGTCGTCATGGCTCCGTTTACGCAGGCTCACATCGACGTTCGCTCTGAAGACATTTTTGAACGGGGCTTCGTTCCGACCCCGGTTGTAGTTGAATGGCATTTCATCTGAGAAAGCACGACTTATACAATCTCGGTTGCATGAAGCGTCACTCTGGCAGAAGCTTTGGACGGATTGTCGTGAGCCTTGTCTGGACCATGGCACAGCAATCTCCACTGGTCTCGCATGTGCATAAGTACTCAATGTTGTGGGACGAACACATGGAAGCGATTGCGCGTGTCCTCTGCTTCCATTGCCGGCTTGATTTCGCCAAACCTTATTGTCAAAAGTTGGACCCTGTTCATGTAGTGGACGTAGCTGCCCGCAGGTGTTCAGATCTGCGAAATTGTTTTCAGCCCGTGATTGAAGGTGAAACGAACGGAGAGGCGACTTGGGTTGTTCCATCTCCTGATTGTGATCGAACTTTATGCTAGAGTTCGGCCTGAGTTTGAGAGACCTGACCGAGGGTAGTGAATCCATTCCGTAGCCGCTGTATCTCGACATGGGAAACAGGTTATTGTTACAGTTCTTTCGCTCCCTTGGTTGATGCTGGTATGTCATTTCGATGTCTGGAAGGGCTCTTGGAGAGTGCAAATTCGGTACGGTACCTGCCGCTGGTGCAGGAAACTTCCGTGAGTGTTCAGATTCGGATACATGTGTGATATCATCCCCCTCCTGCGCCCCGTCTTGAGCACGGGCGTCTTCTCTGATAAGACAAGACTGAGTTGTCTCATGCTCGGAATCCGACCCCAATGTCACCCCAATATTCGTCGGCAGGCAGTTGGAATGTGTTTCGGAAGCTTCGACTGCAGGCGGACGCATGTTTCTCGAGGCTCGACTACGTGACGCTCGCAACTTGTCTGGTGAAGCATTCGACAAGATTTTGTTACGAGCCACAGCGTCCGAGAGATGTTGTTCAAGTGCATCAACAAGCCTATCGTAGTCGACCTGACCAGTCAACTCATCTAGCTGACGCTTCAAATGACCAATACGCAAGGTTTTGATCGAGTCCAGAGCTGCCGATCGTGAAGTAGCCATTGCAGTGTTATTGCTGACACCAATTGCTTTTGGTTCGATACGTGTGGGCTCATACAGCTGTTGGTCATGTATGCTTTGCAGAAGCTGCAGTATCTCTTGTCGGCCGCCAACCACGTTATCGGATGTATCCTTCTGTAATGGATCACCATCTTCACAATAATTGCGCCCTGCTGCTTGCTCCTTCGCATACCTGAAATTTGACATTGGTGAGAATTGCGCACGCGGATCCTCGAATGGCTGGTGTCGGTCAGGAGTCGCTTCTTTGGCCCTACTATCATGCTCACGTGGATGACAAAAATGTTCTTTGTTGGTCGTATCAGCTTCGCATAGCGTGTCATCGATTAGGATACCTCTTCCGTCTGCTCCACGTCGAACCTTTCTTGAGGTGGGGACTGAGAAAAATTCAGAAATCTTGGCCTGCTCTTCTGCAATCTTCTGCTCTCGATGTGACTGCTGCTTTGTTGTAGCGCTATGTCCTTGAAGAAGTTGTGCTGGGTTGCTTTTGGACCACTCCCGGCTGAGATTGAGGAAGGCTTTCTCAGGGAAAGCAAGATCTGGCAGTGCAGAGTGCTTGACTGGCTCTGAAGCCTTTCCTCGGCCAAAAAGTCCATTATTCTTGGAAAAGGTTAGGCGTCTGGGTTTGAAGTATGATGTATGGCAGCTCTTGATACCTCTCCGTTTTACGTCCTCTCCTTGCCTGCGAGCCTCCTGCTTCTGGCGATCGACATGCCTTTTCTTGCTATCTTCCTTTTTCCTTTTACCTCTGTATTCGTAATGATCTGTGTTGGTTTTATGCCGTCGTCCACGTCTGTATTTCGCGCTTGAATCTGAAGAAGATTGTTCCTCGACGACTGATGTGGGCACTGGTATAGCTTCCGATGCAGTATCATGTTCTGAACATTCGCCCGACAAAGGTTGGTATACCATGTGTGTGCCTTCTTCTGGTCGCGCTGCACGAGCTGCCATCTCTTTGAATGGAGTGTAAAAATCGAGCTCGAAAGGAATATTTTCTTGACTTTGTGCCAGCCAAACTTTGACTTCGTTCGATTTCATTTCCACGCGAGTTCACCAGGCCATTTAGTTTGCCATTGTAGTGAGTACCTGAACGAGCCTCCAATGCGTCCAATATTTTTTCCCGTTGAAAGCTCGTTTGTGGGGTGTTAGGGCTTCTTCGTTTCGATGAGGAAGGCGCGATCGTCCCAAAGAATCAGTCTGTGACATTGATAGACAAAGGAAAAGGGCATCACAATTCAACGTACGCTCACAGCAAATAAACACGCTTAGGGAGATATTTCTCAAGGTATATTAGTGAATTTCACCAGTTTTTTCACATCATTAATGAAGCTTTGTTAGTTTTTTTTTTCAGTCCTTGGAAAGTGAAGGACTTTTCATTGCATTCCTATCACCAAGGGTGTCACTAGTCACAACAACCAACCTTCTGAAGCAAACTTCTGGCTATCGATTTACTCCGGCCATTCTACCATGAGCGTCCCTCGATGGAATTGGAGTGCTGCTGCATGCAGTCACGGCCACGATCGAGATGCGCATTTCAGCACGCACATATCTTCTTCCTTTGATTTGGGCTGAAGGCGTTTTTGATTGTTTGGTGGCGCATGCTGTCAGGGTGCGGACAGCAAGGGCGTGCGTGCGGACGAAGCAGAGAAGGAGAAGAGGAGACATCCGACGTTTCGATAGCGTCAATTGTTGACGCAACAACAACGTTCACCATGCTTTTAGATTCGCTGGCTCTGCGGCGCTTCCTGGTCTTTCGTGATCTGGAGTCTTTCTCCACCCGTGATGTCGCGGATACTTCCTCGAGGAAACTTGGACAGGTGGTTCGAAAGTGGGAATGCTTTGGGCAAATGGTGAGCCAGTGCGAGACACATGATGTTCACTTGCTGGCCGCGAGACTGGGTGATTGTTGCGCAGCTGGCGCGGCGGGGTGAGGGGAAAAAGCTTTGTGTTCGTGATGGCAGAAGCAAGCTTACCAGCCTCGGCCTGGAGCTACATGCGATGCGGGACATTGGCTGACATCGTGACCTGTCCGAGGAAGAGATAAGTCAGAACCTTGAAGCCCAAGGCGGTAGGCGTGGTAAATTGGCCTGCGATAGACCCCCCAAGGTTCAACGTCATGCCTGTCCCGCGGTCGATCAACGGGGCCGAAGCTTTCCTCCCACGATACCACGCAGATCAGACTCCGACTTTCGAATCTACCCGCCCGGGGGCGGCGAGAGGCGCGCGACCATAGCAGCACCTCTAGCGTTTGCTGCACCTAGCACTACCGTGCAGCAAGCTCGCCTTCTGCCGTCAGGGCTAGCGTGGGCACCGTGCACGACTCACTAGGACTTAAAGTTGGGCGGAGCAGCACGAGGGGCCTTGCTCGCCAACGCGGAGTCGGTCTAGGGTTGATCTGGAAAGCAGAGCTGCACATCTGCTCGCAATCCCCGCTAAGCGTCGACACACCCTTTCATTCTTTCCCACACACGGACAGGCAAGAGCGTCTCACAGCCCGTCAGCATCTCCTGCAGCAAGCAAGACAAGGTCAAGTGCTCAGTCATAATGGGCCTGATCAGCGGCCTCCTGATTCATTTCATGATGCACAATGTTTCGTGGTAGTCTTGGCTTGTAATTGCCATAATTTCTCTGCAATCCACAATCGATCGAGAGAGACGGAGAGTGATCGTGGCACTCTAGTTGAATGAAAGAGTTCTGCACGCTGCTGGAGGTGGTTTTGGGCTCATGACCTGGTCAATGGCGGCCACAGAGATGACAGTGGCAGCAATGGCATGCTCGCAGCCATTCACATAGCTTCTGCCGCCCAGGAAAGAGTGGTGGCGGTAGTCACGTTGGGAGGTTTTGAACGTAGTACGTGCTGATGCAGCTGTTGGCATTGCTGCTGGCGGCGCATCACGTATGATGCGGTGCGACGCGCTAAGACGAGTTCGGTGCTCGTTGCTGACCCAGTGAGATGGCGATTGACAGGGCAATCCAAGAGGAGTCGCATCTGCAGCTTACATCAGTAGACAGGGGGGCACGACCCAGGCCACAGTTATCTTCAAGCTTGCCGGATCGTGAACACACCAGGCGGCTGGGGAGAACACCTTGGGTGCCGAAAGGGGGTGGGAAGCTGCTGAGGTGGGTTTCTTTCCGTCGCGCGCGGGAAGTGTGTGGGACAGCCGCCGCCCCCGATTGAGGATATATACGTCCCTGACAGCTGCGGTGCAGGCGATCAGTGATGCCAGGCTCCTCCTCCATTCCCTCCGTGTGTTTTAAATGTTGACGTTACCTTTCCTGTGGATGTGTGTGGGTGCATACACAGTGCATGAGTCTGGGCACACAGAGTTCCAGCTCCCCCTCATTTTGCCTGCCGCAGATGCGGAACGCACACACCCCAAATGGAGAAGCAAGAGACAAAAAATTCTCTGGGCGCGCGTAAATGTAATAAGCTGTCGAGAGGAGACGTAGGTGGATGGTTTAGGCGACGATCTGCACATGTACCGCCTAGGCGCAAGCCTGCAGGCGAGTGACCCTCAACTCACCCCTTTCTGCTATCGTCATTATCTGGCTGATTCTCCTACCTGCCCTGCTTGAAGGCTTCTGCCACTCAAGTCGGCAAGCAGCCTCATGCAAGGTAGTAAAACGCATCACCTGTGATGCGATTGATGCCAATCGTACTTGGGTCCCTTCAGAGATCAGCTGACATCCCTGTCATCGCCATGACAGGCGGGATGTGCGGTATGCAAGACGGGGCATGGGCTGCTGGATGCCAGTGACGACAATAGTCGTGCGGTGATGGTACTACTGTAGTTCTTCTCATACTGATAACGAAAATACAGTCGCTGCCTTTGAATCCACCTGATGCCTCTGTGGCTGCTGCTGCTGCTGATTTGACTTGGTTGTCCATCTATTGCCGATTGCTATCACCAGACTATATCTTTCCAACACTTTTGCACGGAGAGAACATGCTGCTGTTGTCGTCAGAGTCTCGAATATTGTCAGTGCCAACCTTGAGAGGTCGTCCCGTGGTCTCAGGCCATTCAGACGGACGGAAAGACACACCTACTCTCAGACTGCTGGCAGTGGCCCGCCGCAGCGTCCTCCGGTTCTCTGGTCTTGGTCAAAGCTTGTTGAGCCTCTGAGATGTGGACGGCTCTGAAGCGCCATAGGCTGCTGCCCTCCAGACGACCCAGAAGATTCCGTAGCGCAGGTTACGGTAGAACCAGGCTTGCTATACGGTCGGAGGGGTTGCAGCATCCTGTAGTCTCTTCGCCGTCCTTCTCCTTCGCTAGATGATAGCCCAACAAGCGTCGTGGTCCCTCTTCGTAAGAAAGCAGCCTACCTAGAAAGATACCTTTCTAGTCTCTATCAAAGGCCTCGCGCAATTCGCCAGGCCGGAGCCATGGTGTAATCGTGCATATATCAAAAGTGACTTCTTGTGTCTAGACTTTTCTTCCCCCAGATGCCGTTGCCCACCAATTTTTTACGATCTTTCGTGCCCTCATCATTCTCATCCACATACGGTAGGGCGCATTAAGGTGGGCCACCCTTTTTTTTTTTTTTTTTTTTTGGTTCACGCGCCAGAGGAGCATGTACACACATACTGCAGTGTACCCCTCTCACGCAAAGGTGTGACTTAGGAATGAGGAGTAGTAGTAGTAGTAGTACCTGTCCGCAAAGCTGACGCACCACCACAATGAAATCCATCATACAGCAAGCTTGCATGTCCGCACACATGCGCGCACACACACACCTCCACTCTGCCCTCCACCCTCCACCCGCGCACACGCAGGCACACACCCACACATATACAAGCGCGTGCCCGCGCTGGCGTCGCGCCCGACTTGGTCTTGCGCTTCAACTCGCACCATGGAATTGATTGGGAAAATTTTTGCTCCAGTCAGTGGATCGCACCAGATTGCTCTTGTACCAATTCCTGAATCGCAACACCTGGAAAGCGGTCAAGGCAGGTGGACGCCGCCCATCCGGCAAAAAAAAAAGGTAGCTGGATAATCTTGACGGTACAAAGCCTTCGACCCGGAGCAAGTGCCGTTCGCGCGTCGAGCTCAATGCAAACGTTTCATTTGGCAATGGCCTTAAACGGGCCTCTGTTCACTCCACACACACGCGCACACAAGCTCATTTCTCCGGACTCAAATTGCATCCCTTTTGAGTAACTGGTGTCTCGCTGCTCTTGAGTGGCTGGCGCATGAGATTAAAAGGATTGTCTCTGCTGGTGACGGCAAAGATGTAGCAGAGAGAATAGGGAGTCTGAGAAATGTCCGAAAATTCAAGAGCGAGAAATTGAAAGGGCCAGCGTCGACATGATGCGTTTTGATGCTAATCCGGACTCAATAATCGCTGCCGCTGGTTGACTGGTAAACTCTGTACTCTCTTCCCACTTTGATATGGCTTCCGTCGAGGATTCAGTAGCAGCTGTATGTCATTGCACCTGGTGGCTTGGCTTAGGTGGATGGTGATATCCCTCAATGATTGATTCATGGCGCGCAGGAAGCTGTAGTCACCTGTTCATAAGTGTATGCGGATAATCTGCGCCTCCCTCCATATCGGCTTAGGGCTCCCATGCTGGAAGTATCTTCTCCACCGACTCTCGTCAGCATCCAACCAGCACTGCAAGGGCAGAGATAGCTCCAAGCTCTGGACGTCCTGGCATGCAAACCACGGTGGGAGTCAAGCGAGCCGTCGCCCATACGTCCCTGGGATCAGCTATGCAAAAGGGGGGGTGGAGGGTGAAGGTTGCTCGATGGGAGACCTTTATAAGAAAACTGGCAGCAAATCAGAGACCTGACTAGGCACCGCGTCGAATTGCGCTATTACATCTAGCGCCTGTGCTCACTATGGTCGTCAAAGGCTGAGGTGCGCGGGGTCGCGAAAGAAAAGCGTCTGTGTTCTACTGTGTTGCCCCATTCGCCCCCCTCTCCTTCCCCCTTGCAAGATGAGTAGCAGGTCGCAAATAATGGGGGGAAAGTTGACTTAGGAAAGTGTGTACAGGTGAGTGCTCAGCGTGGAAGCAGAGTCGCCAGGAGCTCCCTTGCGCAATCTCGACCGCCAACGGCCTGGTAATACGCCAAGTCAAGGACCCTTACAACCTTTTTCCTCCTCCCTCTCGCGCTTTCTCAGCTGCGAGTGAATCTCCAGTGACCGATAGCGCGGAAAAGAGGAAAAAAAAAAAAAAAAACGGCCGGGCAGGGTCAGTTTGCGCGCCTGCGATTCAGAATAAGGACCAAGCGTGCGCACCCCTTTATGTAACCGTGCCTTGCATACTCATATCTCCTTCTGCAGTCTGCCGACGTCGACAAACGACGACATACGACAGCAAACCCAGCGTTTCCGCGGTTTCAACACATCCGAGCCGTTCTCAGTAGTATTTGCAAACACACACATACACCCAATCTTCCATTAGTGAATCATGTCAAAACTCTTCATAGGGTGAGTGAGAGCATGGCCTGCTGCTCTGTCCATATTTTCCTGTTCATCAACAGAAAAAAGAGCCCCTCACCTTGTCCCTGGTAACGCTTGGTCCGTGTTTGACTGACAGTGAAACAGAGGCCTGGCGTGGCACACCGATGATGCCACTCTTCGCGAGAAATTCTCTCAGTTCGGCAAAGTTGAAGAGGCAGTGAGTTCTTACTAGCAGAAACATGAACCTGATCCCACATTTGCTCAACAATCCATTGCAGATAGTTGTCAAGGATCGCGACACTGGTCGTAGCCGTGGCTTCGGATTTGTTCGCTACTCCAATGACGCTGAAGCTGAGACTGCAATGACCAACATGAACAACGTCGAGTAAGTGACTTCTGACCCTCCTTTGACTGTGCGCAGAGTTGCTGACTGCTGCCAGGTTCGATGGTCGCACCATCAGGGTCGACAAGGCCACAGATCGCGGTCCTAGCGGCGGCGGTGGCGGCGGATTTGGTGGTCGCGGCGGATACGGAGGAGGTCGAGGCGGCTTCGGCGGTGGATACGGAGGTCGCGGTAGTGGCGGCGGCGGCGGTGGCGGTGGCGGCATGGGTGGATATCGTGAGCTTTTCTTCCTTCTCCTTCTCCTCCTCCTCCCCTCCCCTCCTCTGCTGAGTAGCACCCAGGAGCTCTCGGATTGGTTCTGTCAACTGACGTTTTGCAACTTTAGCTGCTCCGTACGGCGCCCCTCAAGGCTTTCCGCCCCCTGGATACGGTCAACCACCTGTCTACGGACAGCCTCCGCAGCAAGGTCAGTGTAGAAAGTGTGGTGCACACCCTCAGTCCTGTTCATACTGACACGGATCTTTTAGGCTTTCCTGGCCAGCAGCCGCCTCAGCAGCCCCCATACGGCGGTGGAGACCCCAACGGTGGATACGGCGGCCAAGGACCTCCTCCGGGAGGCCAATGGTAGGCGTTGGCTGATGATCGGCAAGGCGGAGATGACTGATGAATGCACGTGTGCTACATGACGAAGGTAATGGATAACGCCTCACAGCTGACGGTGGGCCTGGTACATGTTGCCTGTTGCCTTGATGCTTCACGAGATACCCAAGTCTTTGTCTTTGTACATCTTAATTTGGCAGGCGGTTATTGGTGCTTCACACATTTGCAAGAGAGCGGGCTCTCCACTTTTCTCCATGAACAGCGATTAGGCGTGATGAAACGGCAAAGGGATGATGAATACTGAGGCTCGTGGTGAGGCAAGCCGAGGAGAGGGAGGGAGAGGAAGAGCATAGGCAACAAGACGAGCGAAATGAAGGCAGAGTTGCAGTTGATGGGCAGAGGAGTATGGTAGAAGACAGCCGGAAGAGCAGGAGTTGAAGTTGGCAATTCTTGAGTCACCGTTGTTGGTCCGGAGATAAAAAATTTCTGACGCTCAGCCAGACAATTTAGACGCGAGTCATGTGGAATTTTGTGTCCTTCCTGTGACTCCTTGCAAACCTTGTGTGCGCTGCTTGTTGACGGGTACGGAAGGAACGAAGGGCAGAGGTCTTTCCGGTGGCGAACTCGAACTCGACGTGTAGGTGGCGAATTCCAAAAGCAGAAGCAGCGCTTCAGAGAAATGTGGTAGGGGCAGCAGCAACGGCTCAAGAGCTCCTTCTCGTGGTCCGTCAGGATGCATCCGGCTCGTCAATTGGCACTGTCGAGAATAAGATACACACTTTCGGACTCATCATGTTTGTCGCCATACGGCATTTGCACGCCTTGGCAGTAGCTCGATGGCTTTCTTTTCCCCTCTTCGTTCCTGCAGCTGCAATTGAAACTGCCTGTGGCGAAAATAGAAGCTCAACATGCCCTTTACAGAGTTTCGGACGCAAGATTTCAAGGGTTTCTCTCCGTCTCTTCCATCACATCCACGCTCGGGCCCTCGCGACTTGCCCTATTCAGCTCGTTCTCAATGGCTCGATCGTGTTCTTTGCTGAATGGAGCTCCTCCTTCGGCTTCCAAGGCGTGTGCTCTTTCCACGAGATCTGAGACGTGAGCATCGCCGCTGTCCTGGCTGAGTTGCTCCAACCCCTTCTCTAGCATGTACAAGTATTCCTTGTTCTCTCCACTGGGTCCACGGCTAGCCAGTATGCGAGCCGCTATCGACTGTGGCTCTTGTACGCCAGTGAACTGAGGATTGTCGGGCATTCCAACGTATACCAGACACTTGAAGCGAGAGTCAGGTGTGTCGGCAGGATGGAAGTCTGAGTACTGGATGCTGTAGCCACCCGCCTCACGGATGTCGAGATAATCCCTGACTTCTTCAACTTTGGCTGATTCTATTCTATAAGCCACACCCCACACCTTGTCCTCGGGTATCGTATACTGGAGCAATTCAGATAAGCGGCCGTCCTCCAGATACGAGAAGGGGTTTGCCCATACACACCCGGTCATTTAGCGAATCCCAGAAAGACCTTTCGATGATGGTGACTGTCCTTCCCGGAAACTCTGGCGTACCACGGTGATCCTCACTGGAGCGAATCTAGTCAGCCGTCGTCGAAAAGAGATGCCACCGTAATCTACCTGGTCTTTACATTCTGTGTCAGCGGCATAAGCCCGGTAAGAGATGGGTCTCGTTCGTCATCTTGAAGATGAGAGCTTCTTGCATTCGAGTAGATTGCTCTGACATTAAAGCTCAAGCGAGTCGATGAAGGGGCAACGGCGATACAACACTTGCGATAAATCTGTCTTACACATGAATCTGGACACACGAGAATACCAAAGATGCGAAAATCTGAAGTCAACATTACCTGCCAAAACCTGCGGACGTAGCCGTTTATGTATCCGGCAATCCTTCGGTCTGTCGTCAAAGATGTCAATACCAAGCGACTTGGTGATTGAGCAGACTCATCGGTCCATACCATAGTGTGGCGGCGGTTTCCATATCAGGCTCCTAGAATAGGGGTCTATGGTCAATTTTGAGCCAGCCATATCTGTGCACCATCACAAAGAGCAATCGTCACGAACCCATAGCCAAACAACCAGAACTCGGGATTGTCCGGCTTGGACATGGTGCCCAACCGGTGAAATGTGCGTAGGCGGAAGTTACGTCTTTGTATCGACACCGGTTGAAAATGATAATGACGCTTTATAGCAACGGCGTCACTGGTCGGAGGAAGATTCGTAGTGGATGGGCGGGACGGCTATCGCAGGAACGACGGGTTTACTACTGCGGCGCATCGCATGCTCAGTCAGGCTTGAAGCTTGGCGGCCACGAGCATCATTCGACAATACTACTGACAGCGGTCTGACAGGCAGGCAGAGGAGGCCTGCCTCCGCCTCACTTGCTTTTTCAGGCGCAGCCGCTTCCGCACTCATTGAAAGTTTGTCCTATACACTCTTCTCTTCAATTGTTCCTCAATCACCTTCTTCCACACTTCCACTACTTGCTCATACCAAGAAGAACTATCTGCAGCAAGCTTACTACCCATTGGGCACCATCACGATCCAAAAGTCTTCCGGTTCTTCGCTCATCAACGACGCGAGCTCTCTAGCCGAGTTCCCATCCCCCCCAACAACCCGGCCCCGCCATGGCGTATGCTACCAAGTTCAACCCGGATGCGCTGCCAGCGTAAGTCGCAGTCCCACCGACACGTCTTTGCCAGTATGCAAGCTGACTGTCTCTAGACATGCAGAGCCCGATGAGGTATCAGACGTGGCATCCCTCCATTCGCGAGTGAGCAACACAGCAGGCGCTTACCAGCGTTGCAGGCAGCCCAAATACTGGCCCGCAGAGGCGACGATTCAGGCACAACATCCCCTCAACCGACGCAGCAAGCTGCGGCTTCACCTCCCCCACTCAACGTGACAAGGACGGATTACAACAGCAAACCTCCTCCCCCTCTACCGACTGCAGCGGCCGGTCATCCACAGCAGCAGCAGCAGCAGCAGCAGCAGCAGCAGCAGCGACCGCACAGCAACACTCTGACAGGTGCTGTACGCCCTCCTCAGCCTCTTTACTCACCCGTCTACAGCCCGAGTTCGGCCACGGCCTACTCAACGCCACCACCGGCGCTTCAGACAGGAGGAACATGGCAAGGTGGAGGAGGAGGTCATAGCCAGCAGCTTCTCAATACTCCAAGCCAGCAGTCCCGGCGTCCATCAACGCCGTCGCGGGGAGGAGATGCTGCACTGTTCCCGCTCTTCAAAGCTGTCGATCGGAGTGGAACTGGCCAGCTCTCAGAGCTAGAGCTGAGGCAAGCACTTTTGAATGGCGACTACACAAACTTTGATCCAGAAACTGTCCGCATGATGATCAGGATGCATGACCACGACGGCAGTGGCACGATAGGGTTCGAAGAATTTTGGTGCGTTTTTCTGAGCAAAGCACAACGAAGAGAGTCTTCCGACAGCCTCGTCTGCAGCCTGTGGTGATGACGATGATGTTGCTGTTGTTGGAAATTCACTGACAGTTGGTAGCGCTCTTTGGAGCTTTCTCGCATCTTGGCGAGTGTTATTTGACAAGTTCGATGAGGACCACTCAGGCTACATAAGCTTCAGCGAGTTTTCAAATGCCCTGGTTCAATTTGGCTACAACCTGACACAGCCGTTTGTCAACATGCTGTATCGGTTGTATGACAGAGGAAATCCTCAAGGACTCAGTTTTGATCTCTTTGTGCAGAGCTGCCTCACACTCAAGCGACTGACGGATGTATTCAAGAAGTACGACACAGATCGCGACGGTTACATCACGTTAAGCTTTGAAGACTTCCTCACCGAGATACTGCAATCGCGATAAGCTGATTAGCTCGTGTGGACGAGACCAGGTCCACACTTCGGGATGTGTGCCTTACGGCTCTTCGACGTTAAAGTCTGAAAAGACTGTACGAATCACAGGCATGGCTCGAAGGCATTCATCGAGGCTCCAACAGATCTCAGATGTCCATGCCTATGCGAAAGCCTAAAACAGCTATCTTTCTCCATAAACGGTAGCAGTATAGGTGAAGACTAGCTGTCACTTTGATCGGCAGTCTGTGACAAGCTGTACAATATCGATACCATAGCTTTAGCGGCACACCAAATCCCCGTGTTACTGTCTCAGCAAAACCCAGTTCTGCTGTCGTCCTGACACTGCAATTGCAGTGGTAGGCACACAATGGGTCGAATGGACGTTGTCGTCACTAGCTAATCGCCTCTGCGATTCATGTCATGAACTCATCGAGACCACTGCACGAATCATGCTTCATTTCACATGATATTAATACAATATGGCATCATAGAGCAACACGTGACGCAAATGGTGCATGATGGATTGGTGCCGGGTCAGCTTATGAGGCACAAATGAAGTTAGCAATTCTTGAATGACGTGATAACTCAAAGCTGTTTAGTACGACCGTACCAAAGAGCTTTGCTATGGAAACTATGTAAAAAACTCATATATGAGGCTTTTCCCGAACCTGTTGCTGTGGAAATGATAGTATTGATCGGACTGACCAGGAAACCGTGGATTCTTGAATGACAGCTGAACATAAGCTATGCTACATATCGAGAGTCTGAGAGGGCATCAAGGGTGCAGTCTCAAACACCAGACCATCCGGACAGGATCTTGGCCGGGCGATCACTTTGTATACCTGCACAATTCGGCAATTGAGCCCAGATCTGACATCGGCCTCGACGGACAGTATCCGGCTCAGCACAAGTTTAGCAGGTGGACAAATTGGAGCCTCAGAAGTATTAAGATCCACTGCTGTCCCAGTTCACAGATATTCAGCAGCCGTGCCCATCCTATTTGGCAGACTTCACGCTGCTGGACTAAAGCTGGTAAGCAAGTATACCTGGTTATAGTTCCAATGATTAAGTGATTTCTATAAGGTTGCGCCTGGACGTTCACTACGGTTGCAGCGGCATTTCTCTGTCGCAGCAGACGGTCCAGGGCGCCACTGACACTGTCGCATTTGGAGTGCACTGATCAGTCTTTGAGCCTCAATGTGGAATGGCTTCGAAGCGTATTCTACCCGTTGTTGCCCTTCATTGATTGAAGAACTGGTAAGATTAGACCAACTGGCAAGCCAGCAAGTGCAAGTCACTCGGCCATCCAGCGATTGCACCGTGTGTTGAGTAATGGTAAATAAAGAAAACACACAAAAAACACAAAACTAAAATAATCCAGTGGAGCGCAAAAGCATTCGCAGCGATGCTGGCAGTTACTTTTGCCACAGTCATAGAGACAAGGACTGCGAGACTGGGAGATAAAATATCCTGCATTAGATATAGGTAGACTGTGGACACTGCTATGCATGTCGAGTCAGCCGGAAGTTGCGCCCTAAAAGAGTACTTTGCGACGGATCCTGAAACCAGGTGACACCGAATCACCCACCCGGTGAGTCGCAAGCCACGCCAGCTGCGTGGACAGGCAGCATCAGCTTGCGGCTAAAGTCGCGAATCACACACACACCCAGGCTCGTCCGGCTGCCCGTCTTTGTCTCTTCCTCAGCGGGTCAGTTAGTGAGAGGATAGCGCAAGAGCCTTGATTTTACAGGGGAGCTCCCCTGAGACCAGCCAACCACAAGCCTGCGACTGCCGACGCTAGCGGCAAATCTCACACCCCTGACCGGATTTCTCGCTTCATCTCCTGTCTCAGCTAGACGACTGCTCCGACCACTTACGAGTAGGCTACTCTGGACGGAATGGGCTCGCATACTGCTTATTGGGCATGACTACTTCAAAGCTGCAACCAAGGCAGTCGCCGTAGAATTGCACGGTTGCTGCCGGGCCCCCACCCACGTTGGCAGTCATCCTGTTGATAAGGACTCAAACGACCTGGATGGAGTGTGGGAGTGAGACGGCAACGAAGGTTGCTTTCAACGGCAGTCATCCGTGCCGAAGTGCCCGTGGCACATCAAGCTCTCGAACGACCGTCCGAGCTGCATGACCTTTCCTCATACTCTCTGGCCTCGACGATGGTGCAGATGTGCAGCTGTTAAACAGCCTATGGGACAACCTCAAGAGAGCTTCGCCTTTACCTACTACGGTTCGTCAGCGTCGTCAAGTGCCAACCTCACTCTTTACCTCCTACTATACGAGGTATCGCCATATCACAACAAATTCATCTCGCTCCACGCCAGGACTAACGATTATTGTTACTGCTTTCTTCCTCGTACGGCTCCTGGAGTAACCTTAAAGCTTTCTGGACTCTGAGACAGGAGAAGGCATTGGTCGAGCAGGATCGTCAGGCAGATGACACGGGCCTCTGGTTGGATCGAGCCAGAGGTGATCTGGGGTTTCTGCGTTATGGCGCCAGGAGGCTGAACCGAAGTGGAGGGTGGATGCCTCCTCCTCTTTCGGTCCCCCTTGCAACAATTATTGCCTCGCAAGATACCATGTGTGTGCGTATGTGTGTGTGTGAGCGTGGCGAAGGATCTACAGGCACGGTAGGCGAAGACGTTCGTTCTCCTTTCTTACTCTTACAAAAGCATGCCCTCCCCTCCGCGAGCTAGCTGACCCCCTTTCCTTTTTTGCTTCCTTTCTTCTCATCGCCAACTTGTCTGCTCTTCGGTGCTCTTGCTTCCACGCAAATTTTTGGGGAGTTTCTTACACTCTTCCATTTCCATTCATTTCTTTCGCTGTGCCGTGCACAGACGTCCATTCATTCATTCTGAACTAGCCTCTTCACCTCAGGGTCGAACAGCACATTCACTCCATTCATTCATTCATTCATTCATTCAATTCTTGCGTGAGAAAAAGCCAACTTTAGGAAGTAAAACATCCTCATTGCCTACCTGCACATTCGCAACCCAACATACACACAAAACCCAATTTCAAAATGCGTGCCTCTTTCCTCCTCGCCGGCGCTGCCCTGATGGGCCAGAGCTTGGCCGGATACACCCTCAAGGAGGATTTCTTTGACGGCGACTTCTTCTCCCACTTTGACTTCTTCACCAGCTCGGACCCGACGCACGGCTTCGTCGACTACGTCTCACAGAGCGTGGCCCAGCAGAGCGGCTACATCAACTCCACCTCCAACTCTGCCTGGATCGCCGCCGACTCCAAGGAGGTCGTCCAGGGCAACGCCGGCCGCAAGAGCGTGCGCATCTCAAGCAAGAAGTCGTACACGCACATGCTGGTGGTGCTCAAGGTCGACAAGCTGCCCATCGCCTGCGGCTCCTGGCCCGCCTTCTGGACCGTCGGTCCCAACTGGCCCAACCAGGGCGAGATTGACATCATCGAGGGCGTCAACAAGCAGAAGGCCAACCAGATGACACTGCACACCAGCGGCGGGTGCAGCGCAGCTGGCAAGGGCGATGGCATCCTGAACCCAAGCGTGTCCGACTGCGAGGGCAACCAGGGCTGCGGCTTCGTCGAGACCAACCCGCAGAGCTTCAGCAACGCCAACAATATTGGCGGCGGTGTCTGGGCTATGGAGTGGACCAGCCAGGGCATCAAGGTCTGGTGGTGGGACACCCAAAATCAACCCCCTGCTAGCGTCATGACCTCGTCACCAAACCCGGCAGAATGGGGTCCACCGTCGATGGCGGTTCCCAATGGAAACAACTGCAACATCGACGAGCACTTCTCCCAGCACCAGGTCATCTTCGACCAGACCTTCTGCGGCGACTGGGCCGGACAGAGCAGCGTCTGGGCCTCGTCCGGCTGCTCCTCCTCCCAGTACCCGACCTGCCAGAGCTTCGTTGCCAACAACCCCAAGGCCTATGAGGGTCTTGGCTGGGACGTCCGCTACCTCAAGGTCTTCCAGCAGGACTAAGCGTCGAGTCTTGAACCTTTTCATGACTGGGCGTGGGCGTGGCTTGACTCCAGACGTCAAAGATGTATATGAGTGTGTATATATGAAAGAGCCATTTCTTCTTCCCCTTCTCGCCTTGAGTCGGGGATATTATTTGTGTACACATAGCAGGTGGACTAGCACCTCTTTCTTCCTTCCTTCCTCCTTTTTCTTCTTTTCGATTGAGAGTGGCAGGTACCCGATAGCAGACTTGAATCCAATTATTGCATATTTGGAGCTTTTGTGATCGTCTTGGTGTGAGTTTCGGTTGATGCATTGTCCTGTAGTTCTTCGTAGTATGAACTGTCGCAAAGCCATCGAATTGCCCGGTATTTAGAATCGTGATTGCCGTGAGAAGAAGGAAGAGTTGGTAGAATGTCTACTCTATCCGAACTGAGAGAAAAACAAGTGCCAAGGAACGAGATCATAGATAAGACCCCTTCGAGAAGCGAGACCCAAAGTCCGCAGCGCGATTCATCATCTCCCTCTTCTGCGCATTACTGATCTTCGGTGCGCCGCCGATGTCCTTCTCCCTATCGAATGCACGCTTGCTCGGGTCGTCGTCCAGCTCCTTGTCCCTCGTCCGCTGATGCGCCTTGACCAGCGACTCTCCACGCGTTCGCTGATCGTACTCCTTGATCCGGCGCTCTGTCTCCCTGTCCTGCTTCCTCTGCGAGCTGCTGCCGCCGTTGTTGCTGCCACCTTGTCCGCCACCGCCAGGCCCACCAGCACCCACGCTCTTTGTCGCTGTCCCCGAGTTGCTCACTCCCATCACTGCGTTCTCGAGGCGCCTCCTCTTCTCCTCCGGTGTTTCTGTCCACTCGCTGCCCATTCCACTGCTGCCGCTGCCCTTGGACCCGCTGCTGGCCCGTGGACCGCTCACGAAGCGTCGGTTTCGCAGCTTGGTGGGGTCAATCTTGTTCGCCCAGTCGACGTTTTCGGGCGGTGCGAGCATCCATGCCTCTCGCTGCGGTGCTGTAGAAGTTGATGCTGAGTTGGAGTTTGCGCTGTGATCGGGCCGGTCGAATGCGGAGATGTTGTCGGAAGGCCCGGCACCGGGAGCAGGAGGTGGTGCGGGGCCCATGTCGTCTTCTGAGTCGTCGGAGGAGTGGTTGGCGTCTGTAGGCGGGAGGCTGGGACCGATGGCTCGGGGCATGGATGGTCCGACTGTGGGACCGGGTTTCGAGGAGCTGGAAAGACCTGGGCCGGGCCCGTCGGAGTCGGAATCATCTAGGTCAATCTCGTCAGGGTTGGTCTCTGGTGGAGGCATGGCTGGACCTATGGGTCGATGAGCAGCAGCAGCTGCTGCTGTAGGAGGCTGTGGATAGGCGTCATCATCGTCTGAGGAGTCAAGATCGATCTTATCAGGGTTATGATCAGTGATGTCGCTTGGGCGTACAGGTCCCTGTTGTGGCCCTGGGAGGGTTGGTCCAATGGTCCTGTTTCGCTTCTCTGCGTTAGGAAACTCATCCCTAATTTCGGAGCTTGCAGAGGAGACACGCTTGCGCTTTGCAAGGTCTGGTGGCAGTGATGGTCCGATCGCCATACTGTATAAGTGAAGCTGCAAGGCTTAAGCGGCGAGTTAAACGCGAGAGATGTACGCAGAAAGGATGATGCAAGTGCTAAATGCTTGAAAACACACTTGACCTCGCCACTGCCAACAGAGTCGACTTTCGTTCCTTCATTTCTGACGGAGCAGAAGGAACGATTCGATCAGACCTTATTCTTTGGTAATTACGTTGGATGGGAAAACAACTGCTTGCCGAAAGTCTAACTAACCACTCTTGTTTGCACCACCGGAATTAACTCCAACATTTCGTCCGACTTGGTGACTCCGTGAGTAATATCAGGAAAGCTGTCATCTCTACAAGCAAAGAAACTGTTCAAGATACGTCCTCTGGATATTGGAGAGATTTGCAATACTGGCATACTTTCACTGGACTTTTATCATAGTCAATCACTTTCCCTGCATCGAACATCGAATATTGCCGTATCTAGAAAAAAATGAAATGCAAAAGATGCATCAACTATCCGCTACAAAGTTGATACAAAATCTTTGGTAATGGTATCGCCTCGTCCTCTGCTGAGACAGCATTTCCGAAAAACAGCTACTTGTTCACTGAGATTTTACCTCATCTACCGATTCTTTTTCCCGCCCTGTTGTTGTGGGAGACTTGACACTCTTCCATTCCATTCCTGCCGCGCCGAGTGCACAAAGGCAACTGCAGATCAGTGCGACTTGGAAAGTCTTGACTAGAGCTTGATTGTAGGCTCCAACAGTTCGCGCGACGTACTCCATCGGTACATAGCTGCGCAACTGCGTAGCTCCAAGGTTGATAATCTCGTGGGCGTCGACTGAAGCGATGTCAAGCGCGCTGATATACTCCACCAATCGATTGTTGAGTATATTATTACTGACACTAACGAAGACTGTGCCGCCAAATATTTCGCAGAAAAAGGTAATAGCAACGCCAATAGGAATATCATCCGCATGTAGGACGGCTTGGGCGGCAATCTGCGGTACTTGAAAGGCCAGACCGCAGCCGAAACCAAACACAACTTGGTAACCGATCCATTGACCAATAGTCGTGTCTGGCTTCCATGTCGTGATAAGACCGGATCCAATCGAGGTCAAAACGACACTACCATATACATATGGCATATAATAGCCAAATTGAGTAGTCAACCCACCGGAGATAATAATTGCAACAGTCATAGTCAAGATGAGTGGGATACTATGGACCCCCGAAGTCAAGGCGTTGACGCCTTCAATGGCTTGAAACCATATTGGCACAAAGTAGACAAAGGTAAAAAAGGCACCACCAATCGTCATGGAGAAGAGAGAGGCAAATGCAATTGTCCTTTGAAAGAAGATTCTGGGGGGAACTAAGGACAGATTTACTATTAGTGCCCTGTTCAATTGTAATAGATATTTCGCAGTGTAGCTTGGCAGTGTGTAGACTTACCAGTCGCAGTGTCTCCAAGCCAAGATTGAACAGCGATAAATGCGACCAACGTTGCGCTGAATACAACGAGAAGCGCGATGACCCGGCCGTTGTTCCAGCTATAGGTGGTGCCTCCCCATTGTAGGGCCAGTAGTAGGCAGACGATGGACGGCACGAAGAGAGCAGTTCCGATAGGATCCAAGTGCCAAAATATGGGTAGTATTCCCACCGGCCTATCTTTCAAAGGTCTGTGTGCGAGGTGGAGGAAAGGGACGATGATGGCTGCTGTTACGGCACCGAGAGGCAAATTGATGTAGAAGCACCATCGCCAGGTCTGAAAAGGGGAGCTCGGTCAGTACTAATCTTGATCACATCAAGCTAACATCGATGTATGACTTACGACATGGTCGGTGAAAGCTCCTCCAATCAATGGGCCGAGCACCGAGGCGAGACCGTACATCATACCAGCGATACCTGTGTAGACGGGACGCTTATCGATGGGGGTCGAATGAGCAATAATGATGAGTGCACCTGAGAACAGGCCAGCAGCACCGAGCCCAGCAATAGCACGACCAACAATCAAGGTAACACTATTGGGAGCTGCTCCACATATCGCGCTTCCAACTTCGAAGATTGTGAGTGCAATAAGGAAGATAGCTTTATTATTGAAAAGACTGTAAAGCTTGCCATAGAAAAGCTGAAAAGCACACGTAGTGAGTAGGTAAGCACTACCGTACCAGCCGACATCTTGAAGTGAGTGGAAATCGTCTGTGATACGTGGTGTAGCCGTGGCAATGATAGTGTTGTCGAGGGCGACACAAAAGACTGACAAGCAGAGAGCAAGCATAATAATGAATAAAGTGAGTCCTTGTGGGTAGGCTATCGCCCCCACTTCACAATTCGTGAGTGAAGGTTGCTCCATCTCGGTCGCTTGATGCGCCGCTCTGTGTCCGGTATCTGGCAAACTCGTGCTCGCCTTGTCATGGTCGCTACTTTGGTTGCTTTGATCGCTGGAGACGATATTATGACGACCAATTGTGTTGTCTGGACTCAAGTCGTTGTGACCGAGTTGATTGGCCATGTAGAAGGGGTTGAAAGGGGAAAACTGGTAGGAGATTTTAGAAATGAGACGATGCGTAGACGTGCTAGACTGTGATCTGATGCTTCGAACCAGACGATAGAGCGAAGGACGGCACTTCCTCATATGTGGATCAATATTAAACAGTAAAGCTTTTCAAGCTAGCAGGCATTAAGAAAATCGCTATATGACTCGGAGAGGACTGACAAATTCAAAAGGTCATACAATTGCCGCTTCGACTTGTGGACATATCCTCCTAGACACATCCTCTAGTTCAGAAGTTTACCTATCTGAGACCCTACCACTGTAGGAACTTTTCAGCCTGACCTCACATAAGGGTGAGACATGGATATTCAAAGGGTCACATGCATAGGGCGTGAGCCCTTCAGCTCCACAAACAAAGAAAATTGCACAACCCGAAAGAGAGAGGAGGCGAGTCCCTGTTTGAGAAAACGTACGATGCAATAGCGTCGCTTTTACTCGCCGGTATAATACAGTAGCCGAAGAGAGGGTTGTATTGCGTGGATGGGTCTCTCGACCTACATCCGGAGCCAGCAATCAGATGCAAGATGGCTGACAATCAGGCTTACAGTCGAGGCGGCGGCTGTGTTGAGGCAGATCTCCAAGAACGCCACCAGCCGCGGACAGCGCCTTCGATAGTACGCCCCCATTGCACCTTCCTTTTTGAAGCAAGCCATGCACATGCCCTTTCAGTCAGACTGTTGTCTTTCTTTCGTACTGGAAGCCTGGTTCGAAATACAGCAACTTTCGACTGTACAGATGAGGTCTTTGAGTCTCGCTATACCGTGCAAAAGACAGTCCTCTTTACGCGGATTTTAAATACCTTTGTAGTCGAAATATATTCGGCTTGACACCAGATCATCACTCAATGCTATAGCAATGCGCTGTCATGGAAAAGCCGATAGCGGCGCCGCTTCGGTTTTTCACTCCGGCTATTCGGCCCACCTTACCTCTGTTAGTTCTCTATTCCGCCCAAGATCTTTCCGAGACCAGGAATTTGAGATGTTACTATGTAGACTTGTCATTAAGAAGACCTTTCGATATATGACTACATTAACTACCTAACGTGTTCATACATACCTGTAGCCGATAGGTTGATCGGCCAGTCCCCGAAACTCAGCATTCTACCTACACAACGAAAGATACTTACTAATTCTCGCTCAGCCAAAGTTTACGTCGTCATAGGTGCAACTATTATTTTCAAGACACTCAGGAAGTACGGCTTAATATTAAATTAAAAAAAAAAACGAGTGAGGCCTTCTCTTGATCGTCGCAGTTGAGCTGGTTATTAAGGTCGTGATCCGGTCGCTAAGGCAGTCGGCACAATATCAATCAACCTACCTCGGCAGGCAATTATCGGCTCGATCGCGGCTTTCACAGGTCTCGAATCTTGAGATAGCCAATACACACGTATGATCCCTTTTATTGGGGCTAGTCCATGTCAATCTACACTTCTGAATTAATAATGACCTGACTATCACATGAAGGAACAGTAGATGTATTCTTTCCTTCTTTAGTTGTGATGGTAGTAGTGGTAGTAGTGTGGAGTGTGTGTGTGTGTGTGAGAGAGAGAGAGAGAGAGATAGTTCACCCATCCGGCTGTAGCCCGCTCATAATATAATAGTGGGAGTAGTTGGTGTAAATTGTTTTGCCGCTACGCCGGTCAGCTGTCCGAGATTTTTACGCTCCCTGGAGCGGCCGCTACAGCAGCCTTGCACTGTTACTACGACGCTATTTCGCGTGAGGATACAGGTTCTGAACCCAGAGCTCTTGTGGTACTAGCTAGAAATATAATCATATCTTTAATCGCTCGATAAATTATTGCGTACTAATTTAGAAATCTGTCGATGTCAACGAAGTGTTCTTTGCTCCTTACTTCATTGTTCTATAGCGAGCCTTGCTATGAGAACGCGAAAGGTCTGAGAATAATACTGCCCACGTCTTGCCTCTCGACTCGCTCCAGAAGTAACAGCGCGTAACTCCGATGCCCGGTCCCCCGTTAACCCCGCCGCGAAGGCATCTGTGACTAGGCACCAGATGTCCATCATTGCTTGTCTTTGCCACACCTTTTCGTGGTGTTCCTCGTTCTCCAGGACGTCAAAACCGCATTCCATTGCAATCTGCGGTAGTCTAGCGACCCAGCTGACTTTCTTGGCTGTGTTGAAGATGTCTACCAACCGATCAAGACACGGTGATGCGTTATGATCGTAACTGTCAACATCCCCAACCATGTCTGCTTCTGCGTCGACCCTCTTCGCGTCACTTGCGACTGTAGGGATGCGTACCAATGCTGCTGGGTCCATCTCGTCCCACTGAAGAAGCCCACCGGGTTTCAACAAGCTACGAGCGTGCTTGAGGACCGCTGTCGGATCATCTCCGTTGACCACACCAATCAAGAGCCTGATATGTACAGCATCGTAGTGGCCGACAAGATCTGGAGGTGGAGGTGCCATTGCATCAAGCTGTCGCAGCCTTACATTATCTGGTAAGCTGTGTACAGATGCAAATTGTTCCCCGGAGATATCAAATCCATCGAGCTGTACCGACGTTGGTAGTTTCTGGGCAATTGTACTTAACCAGAGCCCGGTACCCGTGGCTATATCCGCAATTCGAAAGTGATTTGAAGATGAAGAGCTTCGATGGGCTGCCGTCTGTATACTCGGATGCAGGCTGTAACCGATCGCATCATGCCAGAGGTATATCTGTAAGTTCAGACTACATCATCAAGTCAGTACCATGATGTGCAAACGCATTGACAATATTCACACACTCTCGCTATCTTTATGCCTCACATCACTCCACAGAAACAGTAACTAATCATAAATAAGGACAAATGCAGGTATACCTACCGTGAGCTTTCCAGGTATCCTCGATCGAGAATATACTCGTCAACAGTCATGATTCAACAGGTCAAGGAGAATAGAAGGTCGTCATGCGTTTCTTCAAAACCAATACACACTTCGGCGTCGTTTGGGAGGTGGGTCAAAGTGAGTCTACTCGATCAGTAGTGTGATCGAGGCAAGACAGATAGAAGTTGTGGATAAAAGATCAGGCTTATATGTATGTGTGGCATGGAATTAACGGATATGTGGTACTGATGCTCGCACGTGGAGTGGTGTGGCCGTCGTTGGGCCTCAAATGTGTGGCAGCTTCTACTTTGCTCCTGCTATTGGCTCCACCCCTATGGCTGTTCCTTCTGCTACCGCTACTACTTTCACTA
Organism: Erythroxylum anguifugum; assembly: GCA_027478595.1. NCBI lineage: Eukaryota > Viridiplantae > Streptophyta > Magnoliopsida > Malpighiales > Erythroxylaceae > Erythroxylum > Erythroxylum anguifugum. Next base: position 65,621 of record JANIPN010650162.1, read on the forward strand.
TCATTGATATGGCTACTATCACTGGACTTATTAATTACTTCGACGCCTCTTCAACACCTTCACTGTCCAACTGTGTGGTCTCGCTATAAAGGCTCGCGCAATCTTCCACTCTCTGCCCAACTCGCCGAATGCGAGGTCATAATCAAGAAAGAAAGTAGCGAGAACTTTGTTTAGTTGGATCAGCGCCAAATGTCGGCCTGGACACTGCATATAACCAGCTCCAAACTGAAACAGGAACAACAGCAAGGTCAGTCTTTGAGAGATTCGTTCATTCGCCGTAAAGAGCAAGACTTTCAACTCACGTGAATTAGATGCTTTACCGATGCCCGCCCCTCGGGTCGAAGCCATCGTTCGGGATCGAAAACATCCGCGTCCTGACCCCAGATCGCCGTCTCACGATGAATTGCCCAGGGGTTTACACTAATAATTGTCTGTCGCTTGGGTCAGACACTTCGAGGAAAAGAGAACGGGAGGATATAGGGATACGTGTCACATACCCCCTCTGGAATGACTTTTCCATCGATTGTCCATCCGCCCTCCGGGACCACGCGTGGATATGGTGCGGTCGAGACAGGGTGATGACGGAATACTTCTTTGAGCTGTTGTCGAAACGCGAATCAGTATATCGTTTCCAGACAAATATTATCTCAAGTTCTCTCAGCACCTTTTGCTATCTTCTTTTTCTGTACAATATATGCACGTATGTATTTGAAGAAAAGCAGAAGAACTTACACATGCTTGAAAATAAGGTAAATTTTGTGCCTCTACCCAAGACACTGGGGAAGAAACTCTACCCGCAGCATCGGCTGTATCAAGTTCTAGGCGCAGCTTCTGAAGACATCGAGGATTTTCGAGAAGCTTATATACAAATGCTTGCATTGCCGTGCTGACGGTATCTGCACCAGCGGCCACATTGGAGTTGGCACAAGCAAGTAACTCACGGCTTGTCATAGGCTCGCCGGACCTTTGTGTTCTCCAGTACGTTATCATGTCGTGAGCGGCATCATAGTTCTTCTCTCGATGCTTCACCGCCTTCTTCGTCGTAGACATAATGTGACGCATCGGCTGTAAGTTGAGATAGCGGACGAGCGGGTTCTTCGTGAAAAAATCATGCCAGTCATGGAACGGGGCTATAAAAGTGAGATACGTGACAAGTCTATGGCTTGTTTTGATACTACCGTCGACGTCGAATCCATGCTCGAGAAACCCGAATTTCTTGGAGAACGTTGATTGACCGATAATATCGAATGAGAAGAATGCGAACCATTTATCCAAGCCTACACCTACCTTACCTTTTCGTGTCATCTCGTCATCGATACGCTGTCTCAAGAGCTTGATTGCTGAGTCGAAATGATGCTCATTTTTGATGATGTTGGAAAGAGCATAACCGGCTGAAATCTTTCTCTGAACCGAATTAAAACGAGACACGCTCGTTTCACACATTTGATTTGTCCATGAAGAATCTGGAATAGCAAAGATCTTATACCAGTTGCTTTTGTTTAGAGTGTTCAATAGGACCATCCTGACAGCCTCTGATGAGCATATGGATATCTCATTTTGCCCGATTCTGACGAGAGGCCCTGAAGATGAGTCTATTGTCAATTATCACCGTGTGTGAAGGATGAAGGGGCCGATCTAGGAAGTCACTTCATACCGTACTTGCGGTGTGATTTGATCACCGACCACGCATAGTCACCTATCAACATGTGATAGATATACCATACTGCTCCGATTCTAGCTAACTTTGGACCAGGAATATGACTCAATGGCGAGAAGAGAGACCTCAGTACCGACACTGTCCCATATAACAACCAAGCAGTGAGTGGGATCATCAGCAGTGTGGGCAAAAACATATCTCTTGTGATTGTGGATTCGAAAAACCAAAGCATGAAAGTATGATATTGGCAAGGAGAAACAAAGTATTGGAAGAGTGACTATCAACATGGACTGGGGAGTTGACAGAGTACCTATGCAGGTCTGCATCTTTGTCAACTCTATCAAAATTGAGACAACTGTAGTAATACAATGTGTGTGTAAAAGAGAGACGGTCAAGAAAACCTCGACTTTCAGTCTAAATGCTACCAAAGGTGTAGAAATGACAACGCTGTTAGGGGTCATGACTTTAGGATCAGTAGGGTAGTATCATGGGAGGAATAGCGTGATGCTTGCATCAATGGTCCTGAAGTGGTTCATGTAGTGGAGTCATGTCAGATATTACTGACCATATTTTGTAGGATCAGGCTGTCTTGTATATTTCTGTCAACAACGAAAAATTTCTCAAACGTCATTTTTGCCGGAGAACAAGTCTTATTGTGTTTATGTCCTATTATGTGACATAATTATTTCCGCATCAATCCCTCGTTCTGTAATAGGAAGGAAGTCGAGACTACGGGCTGCGAATGAAGGGTGGTTTGCCTTTGTTTTCAATTAATAGGATGGGGGCATCCGCTTACAGCGGATAACTTTGATCGCTCCGGTTGCGTACGTTAGGGGAAAGGTCTTGTGAACACTGAGTTAGCTAGATCCCCCGGGGCCTAAACTTCCGCGGAGCTGCTGGGATCGCCAAACTATGGGGGGTCTACCGCTCGACCTCGTACTAGGGTCGCTAGCGTAAGGCTCGGGACGAGTAATCCGATGTATGCAGCCACATGTACCCCCAACACCGACTCCTCATTACCGAAGCAAAGCACAATGTGATAATGCACCATACAGAAGTGGCTTCAATGAAGTCGCCGATAGTGCTTACTTTGGAAGCGCAGGCGGGCATCCAATAGATTCAACGTCCGTACAGAGCTGTATGCGTGAGCTGAAGTTTGAAAAGATGTATGTAATAATCCGGACTGCATGGACACTCAATAATCAAGGGAGTCGTACAGTTACAGTTCAGGATTGAGCATGCAGTGCCTTCTTCTGCCTCAGATCTGCCCGTCCTTCTCTTTGGCACTCTCATTCTGATTCAGTCACATGCACTATTGCTCTCCCTAGCTGATGTCAATCGATTCGGCCCGAATCAGATGTGCACCATCGGGTCTCCAGACTCGCATCAGCGAGTTTCGCTGCCCCCCCTCCCCCCCCCTTTTTGCCTTCAATCAATGATGCAGGGATTCCCTTATTTACATGGAGACAGTCTTGGAGCAGCAATCCAACCTAACGTTCGATTAATCACTATCACGAATTACGTCTATAAGACTCCCAGTCTCACAGAATCATCTGTCCCTCCATGACCGAAAGCAGTCTGTGTGATACTGCCCAATCTCTATCCCTTTCCACCTTTCCATCTCAAGCCATGGCGCCTCTGAATATCTATCAGACGAATGAAGTTGTTGTCGGTTCTATCTTAGCAGCGATAGACGTAATGGCAGTTACCTTGCGCTTCTATGCTAAGCTTAAGCGAAGACTTGGTTTCCACGTCGATGACTGGCTGGCCCTTGCGAGTCTGGTAAGAGTTATCCCCTCCTCCACAGAAAAGATGAGTGTCCTCAGAGGATATATCAGATCTTGACCTGATTAGATGGTCTAAAGTAATAACGCTGTGGTTCATTAGGTTCTGATATTCTCCCTCGTTATCGAGCTCATTATCTGGGCGACGGTCGGCAGTAACGGCAAACAGTTTTCAGAGGTCTCACCTAGCGAGCTCTCAATTTTTTTTCAACTTCTCTACGCCAACGAGCTTTCATATATCGCTACGACCACCAGTATCAAGCTTTGTATACTTATGTTCTATCGTAGTATCTTCAGCACTCGACGTTTCCGACTTATCGTCGCAGTTGCCACATCGGTGATTCTGATTTTCTGTTTTGCCTTCGAGATCGTCTCCATCTTCCAATGCACGCCGGTAGCTGCTGCATGGAACAAATCTCTGCTTGAAAAGCCTGGCACACACTGCTTCGACACGAACGCTTACTTCCTCGCCTACCAATCAATCAATATCTCTTTTGATTTATTCGTTCTCATATTACCGATTCCAATGATCTGGACACTTCACCGCAGCTGGCCAGAGAAGCTTCAACTGACTGCTGTCTTCGCACTTGGCGGATTGTAAGTGAACTGTTCTATTCAGGTTCTCGTAAATGATTCAAAAGTAGCAGAAGAAAGAGATCATGTGAGTGTACTAATCATTATATCAGTGTGTGTTTTGCTAGTATTTACCGTATCGTCACTCTCTTCTACATCCAGGACAGCAACATTACATGTGAGTAAAGCTCTCGTCTCACACACATTATTACATAAATACTTGACCAAAGTCTCTGCTTCATGGGTATGAGCTACTAATCCAAACATTCCCATCACAGTTACATTTTATCGCGCTACGATTTGGACGTTCATTGAGCCATGTGTGGGCTTACTTTGTGCCTGCCTGCCGATAATTCGTGGTCTTTTGCCTGCGTACAAGCCAAGGATTCCTCATAGCCACAGACGCCATGACGCCTATCAGTTGAAGGACAGCGGCGCTCAGAGCTCTGGGCCAAGTGTGAGCAATGCGGCAAGACGCCCCAGACAGGAAGCATCGACCGTGGGTTCCCAAGCAGAGAGTAAAGTCGGTGGAAGCGAGCCAGCAGAAGGCTCTTGGAGGAGTGGAATCACGATGACGACAACAATTGAGGTCGCAGAGTCAAAGTAAGAGACTTCAATGATTTTACATCCTATTGTGAGATTGCAACAGAGAGAACAATAGGATTGGCGAGCGACTCTATCGAAATAGTTCTTGGCAAAATTATTCCAGAGATAGTGAATCAAATTTGTGATCAAATTGCAAATAATTCAAGTCATCTTTTGGTACATGATGTTTGTCATATACAAAATCCTCTGCGCTGGACAGTGCTCATCTGTTCATACTGATCAAGAGTAGACATAATTTGGTATCAATCAGATTGAACTTTTTACAGATTGCATCGACATTGAGAATAGTAGTACAGCAGACCAAGAGTCAGACGTCGAGACAGAAACATTGGGACAGCTAAGCTATCATCTACAGGTATTTATCTGGGTAGGATCAAGTGCCTCAAAGCTGTGCGAGCCGAAGAGTAGGCTTGGATCTTTTACATAGGATAACTCGATGAGTGTAAATAACTTGCTATTATACTACTTTGAAAGTGTACATCACACTCAGCTCTGGCTTCGCTCTCTACGTAAATGATAATGGCCAAGCATCAAATTTTGATAAAGCGTAGCTGGCTGGGTGCTGAAGTTGTTATTGATTCAAGCTATTGACTTTACCGATATGTGCGCATCCAGACGAGCCTAGGTAAGCCGCAAGTCTTGAGGCACGCCTTCAAATTTCTCGCTCTTCAGACTTCAGTGCTTCGGAAACAGTCTGGGCTTCAAACTGTTGCATTGGCCACGACAATCGTGTCACGCTCCGCCATCTTCGTTAAGATATCAGCCACTTCAGCCTCCCTACAAAGGTAAGGGCTGTGGTCAGCAGCCACCTCATACACGTCAATCGTCAATCCACTTGACTGTGACCCCTCGATCATCTTCCGCTGAAGCTCGGGCACGAGTGCTCTGTCCTGGGTTGCGACGATATATGCAACCGGGTGATGGAGGTAGGCGGTGTAGGTGAGCCTGGTCAGCTGGGACTGGGCAACATGCGGCGCACATAGGCCGAGCCATTTCTGGGCGGTGTCATCGTCCAGATCACTGTAGAAGAGGGTGCGCGGGTCGTTCATCACGCAGCTCCCGTCATCAAAGACATCGATGAAGGGCGGCAGCTTGCCGCCGAATGCATCTCCAAGTGATGCATTGGGTGGCAGCATAAAGGCCGCCATGTAGACCAACCTGATGATGCCGCCTGCTTTGCCTTGCGCGGCTCGCACTGCTGCGCTTAGGCTACCGTCAGCCGCCTGAGTGCCGACTACGCCGCCGTAACTGTGGAGCACGGTGACGACCTCGCGGCCCTCCGTTTCAATCAGCTGTTGCAACCGTGCTCGGATGAAGTTGGCGTCGTCATGCATGGTCATCGTCTTGAGGTCTGAGCCGGTTCGGTCAAAGGTCGGCTGGGTCGGACACTCTGCTGGGTAGCCGGCAGCCTCAAGCGTCTTGATGATCGATTCATAGTGCCCAGACTGGTGCCATGCACCGTGCACGAAGAAGATGGTGGGCTTTTGGAAAGACATTTTCAGATAAATGAAATTTTCTTGCAACCTGTTCTTTCTGCGGGATCTTCCCTTGGCCTTGGGTAACTCCTTATCGTCTTTAACTTGAAGATACTTGATGAAAAGCTGTTGGAGACCAGATACAAAACATAAGTTTGGGTAAGGATTTGGTAACTAGTTGCAACGATATCGCTCCTGAGAGTATCGAATCCACTCGGTCCACAACGATCTGAAGACGCCCATTTAAATAAATCTCGGTGGGTCGCAAAAATCATCGGTCCGAATCGAATCGACTTTTTGATCTGGCGAGAATTAAAGCAAGGCAAATGACTGTTGATACTGTGGTGACACACAGCTATGTCGTGGTAGCAGATCGTGAACGCGGGAGAGACAAAGGGTCGTGGTTAGCGGATCAAACGGATCAGCAAGCCGGACAGCAAGAAGTGGAGAGCAAACACGCAGTAAAGTGGCGTAGTTAATTAATGAAGTCAAGATAGTCAGCTCGTCCGAGCCAGGTTTCTCAAGTGAGGGTCACATCAGCGGTAAGACAATTGTGGCAGTGTTGCGAACGAGCGACCTGTTTCTTCGGGGGCGATGTTTTTGGAGCTGTAGCGAAATCAGTACAGTTCCCTTAGTTGATACAGTAAGAAGTCTCACATAGGTTTAAAACTGTGCGGACCCAATGATCAGCTAGGACTCCGCTAACAAGGCAAAGTTTCTGACAATCACCCTCGGAAAAATCCAGGTGTGACCTGCTACAACCTTGCGAGGGTCACCACGTAAACCGGGCACAGATTTGGGTGGCGCGGAGTACAAGGCAGCTCGGTCTTCGTCTCCGATCCTAGCAAATCTGAAGCAGAAGTTCATTATAACAGCTTACTTTGACTCTCAAGTCTGTTAACGAAGTTTGTGTACAGATAAATAATTGATATAGCGGGCACACCTTGAATTCCTTCAATACTGAATAATCACACATATGAGTTGTCTAGATTCTCCTTTGAATCCAGATTACATATGCATTGGGGGCGTCTCACTCCGTATTTCGGACCCGAGGCACAACTTGTGTTCTAGGCGAGAAATTAGGTGAGTGCTTACACTTCGCTTAATCAATGCAACCATCATGATGGTCAGCTTCTCAAATCGTAATCACAACCGGCAGTGATTTTCAAGGCAAACACAGAGCCAGGTGGGTATGGTGGCGGTCTCTTCGGACGGTTCGTGCTCACGTTGTTCGATACGTTTCCTAGAAAGTATTCACTTCCCTACATGTACAAATAGCATCACTCCGCAAGCCCTTCTGTAAGTAAAATATACTGAATCATGCTCAAAGCACGTCTGCAACTTACATGTTTCTTCTGTTGGATATTCAAACCTCTTGCTCGCATCGAGGTATGTAGATGTGGATACACGAGGTGCATAGGTCGCTATACATCTCTAAATAATTACATGATTGAAACTAGCCCATCAAGACGGCTTGGGAGCACACTGCTGTAACGAACGTATTTTCACAACAAAAGGTATCTTCCTAACTAGTTCCTCCTACAGCTTTATCTCATTCGCCTTTGTGACTAAAGACCCACTCTGGGATTTCAGCCTTCTCCAGAGATGTGTCCACCTACGCATTCTCTACTTTAGGATCATGTTCCGTACTGCTGATAGCACCCTCAGCCAAGTTTCGCTGCATATTCGGCCGCGAGGCCCGACACAGTGGCCGCTCCAAGTAGCATCCCACCGTAGCTGAACCACCATGCACAGTTTCTTGGTTTGTCACGCTTTGCCGTCATAGCCATGGCGACTAGTAGGATTGCATTGCCACCACACGCTCCAATAAAGTAGAACGGGCCAAAATCGGCCAGGAGCCCGGTAATAAGCAGGCAGGCTACCTGTGCGCAACCAAGTGTGACGATAAATCTTTCAGTGCTCTGATAGCGAACAGCCATACTCCGTACTCCAGCCTTCACATCGTCCGCCGTATCTTGACAAGCATTCACATAGTCGAAGGTGATGATCCATATAGCGTGACTGAGCATGAGAGTAACAGTAGCTACCGATATTTTACCCCCAGCGATGAAAGGGTCGATTCCTAGGGCAGCTGAAGACATGACGATTGCCCAAGCCAACGGAATACTCAGGATCACCTGAGGGAAATCGGTGATACGCTTGCCCAGCGGGTACACACTGACTATAAACTGGATAGGTACGGCATGTAAGAAGCAGTTCCAGGCATTTGGCAGTTGCGACACCATTGTTGCGCCGATCAGAGTCTGTACAAAGTACCAAATATGCCCCTGAGCTGGAGTAACGGCACCTCTAGCAATAGGACGGGTGCGGCAGCGAGCAACCTTGCGGTCGTACTCACGATCGAGATTATCGTTAATAGTACATGCTGCTCCGCGTAGGAAGACGTTCCAGCCGAGCAGCTTCAAAGCTGTGCTGACCAGCTGATGTGGTACCACGCCTGGCACGACACAGACTGCATAGAATAGACCGATGAGATAGGGCGAGTAGAAAGCATAGAGACCGCCAGGTTTCTCGACCCGCATCAACTCGGCATAGGGCACCCATGAAGGAGGAAGCCAGGATAACAACCCAGATTCTGGTGCTTTCCAGTCGGGCCAGAGCTGTTCTCTGTCGGCCAATTTACTTGTCTGGATGTTTGTTTGATGTGTCACAGATCCAGTCCTCTGTCTGGTGTTTGTCGATGCGGAGATCTGTGTTGTGGTAGAGGACATGATGGCGTTGATAAGACTTCCGCGGACGAGAACAGCAGGTTGAAATTGTGCAAACCAGCTTCTTAGGTACAGTTGGTCTTCAAAGCCAGCGGCGACTGACAAAGGTCGGAAAACGGAGGTTGCTGGACCTTGGATAGATAGCTCTTGGTGGATGTGTTCAGATCACTGCAAAATCCTTTCCAGGAGGGACAAGTGACTTTTTATATCTTGCGAGGAGTTGTGTCTTCAGCCGTGTCCATACAGTTCTGTCTAAATTCAAGCTCTCGGCCATCGTGGGCTGCTTTAAATAACGTGGATTGTGTGAATGGGGAAGAGATCTGCTTAAACGTTGCACTCAAAAGCGCCAATCTCAAACCTATAATGTGGCAGTATCAGTCCTACTTGGTTCTAAAGCTTTTCTCGTTCTAAGTCGATGTCGCATATTTGGAGCCAAGAGTACAGGAGAACATAGCATAAACATCATCTCAGACGAAAACTGAGCTGGCATTACGCACGAATTTTACAGTAGACGATGTCGAGGTTTGGCCTTGGCAAGGCTGTCAGTAGTCTGTGTTAGCGGCGGCCGCAGCAGATGCCGTCGCCGTGCCGTTGCCGTGGCTACTCTCGCGGTGGCCGAAGTTTGTTGAGCCCACCAATCTGTCAGCCTTGTCTCCGTTACCCCACGGGAGCCCTCACTTACACCTAGGTCATTGCTGTTGCTCGCCTACCTCCATCGCATCCTTTGAATCGAACAACAGACTTATGTAAGTGTGACTTTATATGTATACTTCACTAATAATAGAGCTCCCAGCTTGAGTGTATCACAGACTATCTCAATGATTGTTCGTCTTATTGAGTAGAATTTTCTTCTTTAGAGATAACCCTTGGTAGTAGCTACGTTGGTGTAGAAGTAGGCAATAAGTGAACGAAGCGTACGACACAAACTTTATTATCAGTCGCAGCCTGACCCACGGATTCTTGGCGAACTAATTTTTCGAGTCGAAGCGGAGTTCACAGTCATAAGCTTCCGATTGGCTCTAATATCAGTAACTAAATGCGTGAGGTCGTATTCCCCCCATCGTTATTTTTTTGTAATTAATACATCTTTCTTTGAAATTATTACTCAATTATCAAAGCCGCTCTTACTGATTACCTCTCCTGAGTGGACTCTATCATCGCGATCACAACTGTCTTTATTCGGTTAGCGTGCGGTACGAGACGTATCATCTCCTCGGGGCCGAAGAGATGAGGCTGTATATGACTGACCTATATAATGTTCCAATTGAGGCAAGATGACGATGCACGCTTGCAAATGCTCGTTAGTGGAGCAGTAAGAACGGATCTCCGGTCTCGAGCTGTCCACGCCGTTTTCGGACTTAGCCTGGCGTCTTTCAAGCTAAGCCGCAGGGCGCACGAACGAGTCAAGATTTATTGCCGCGGCTCGCATATCCGTCCTATTTAGGATGAAGTCTCCGAGCTACTCGACGCTCGAGGCATCACATACGCAAAGTGGCATCCTCGCTATCTGTCGAGAGTAGTAGTGCTACAATAGCGTATCAAGGCTTGTAAAAACAACGATACATATACTCGCATGTAAGTCGCTATCGGCGTTCATAATCACTGTTATTTTGTACTAAAGATGCATTAGAGTGTTCCATCTCTAGCATCACTGAGCCCCGCCCACTTTTATCGGTTCATTCAAAGCGGCTTTCAAATGTAACTCCTTCCTAGAAATATCGCCAACCAATTGTATCCTACTATCTACTCGGAGACTTCAGCATCCAATGTCGATCATTTTGATAGGATTCACACAACAGACCTACGATGTTGATCTATCTTCGGTGCCTTCACCTACCGTATTCAGCAATGTTGCCTAGTGCTTAGTATACCGCAGTTTCCGACAGCGAATGGCCTTTTCAGTAACATATAGAAAGACCGGAGATCAGACAAATGACGAATCACGAGATTGGTATCACATGAAACTGTTGATCCTATCTGTAAAACTTAATATCTTGATCCAGGAGGTCACTTGCCTCAGAAGTGTAATCCTAACGATACAACTTCAAGGAAGGTATATTGTACCGAAACTCTGACCAACGGTTTCTTTCAGTTGTGCTAAATTATTCATTACAATGCTACAGTATCAAGTTTTTGTTGATGCGACTCAGAGGTTGATCCTTTCGCTAGATGGTGGGGAGCATCCCATCTCACTTGCCTACTCTCTCCCTTTACAAAGCACGAGATGATATTGCCTGAAGACCCGATATGACCTTATGCAAATCTTACGAGGAGCATTGTTGACTAGAAGTCGCAGTGGAACGAAGATCTTTGAACACTTTCTTCGAGAGTTGAAAGGTAAGTTGCGTAGCAAGTACTTTTCCTCTCGTGTCTGGAGCCAGACTTGATGTAAGTGGCCCAAAGGAACCACATATTAAAAAGATACGATAGATGGCCTTGGACCCATCACTTGTGCTCTGAAGACTTAGTCCATCTCATTGATTCACCATATCCAGCTTTGTAAAAGCTCATACCAATCTGGCTTGTACCTATTTTCTACCTGATCCTGTCCAATTCAGACTATACAGCATGTCTCGATTTATCGCGTTGATCATCCCTCTTCAAGAGGCTATCACTCGGTCAAGATACACCGCAGACCTAAATCTGTTGACAACTGAGCTCATTGCTTGGCAAATACTGTATCTTATCTCTGCCCTGACAACCGGTCTACTGTTTTTCCCAAGGATTGCTGGCTTTAACTGGTCTCATTCCGTATATCAGGCCGGGAACTCCGTCTTCTTTATTGCACGCTGGTCGTTGTCACGTTTTTCTCTATCGCTCAGCGAGATAAAAGATCAGAGTGGAGAACGCTACATGTATCCGAGTTGGACTGAATCCGGGATCTCAATGGCATTGACAGAGCCCCCTTGCGCAGAGGTCGTTGCAGCAGCCGAGAGAGCCAATCTACAAGCCGGACATGAGAATGACGGGTTTCTATCCTATAGAGCAGGTTTCCTTCCCCTTCATCGGCCTCTGACTGCTTTCCCTCCAACTCACGCGGCTTGGGACGAACTCATCAAGCGCATTCCTGAGCTTGTCAGTACGCAAGAAATACAAAAAGCTGTCAGAGAGCTGCCAGTCCTTCTTGCTGACACACAAAGCTTACCTGATGTCTATTTGTATCGTGCTGCTTGCTTTCTATCTATTGTATCACATGCTTTCGTTCGTCTCGACGTTGCTACTCCTCTCGAAGTTATCGATACGAGCGGACGTTCCGTTGGACACAGACTTCCCGCTTCATTAGAGAGCCCTTGGATTGAGGTCTCAAGACGACTCGGGCGACCAGGTGCAGTAATGACGATTACTGATTTGATTGTCTATAATTGGCAATATAAGATTGAGCTCACGGAAAGCGAAGAGGATAGGGGCAACGCTTATTTACAGTCAGAGAAGCTAAAGCTTTTGGTTCCTACAGTCGACAATCAGGAAGAAAATGTCTTCTATCTTACTCAGTTAGAGCTTCTTTCTAGGGCAAGCCCTTTAATACGACATATCGTCGAGGCACAGCGCGCCGCGCTCAATGGAGACTGTATATCACTTGCCGAGATTTTATCTTCTATAAGATCAATCGTTCGTTGCATTGGGCGCGATACCCTGACGAAGGTCTCCCCAAGACCGGGAAGTCGCTCATATACCGATCCTGTCGTCTGGACCAAATCAGTTGCTTCTCTTGCTATCCCACTTCGTCCGGATATCACAGGACCTACCGGCACCAGCTCTCCGTTCTTTCACATGATGGACGAGTTTATTGGAAGATCCAATTACAGCAGTCGACTTGGCAAAGAGTCTCAAAAACTTCGGGACGGGTTTCCACTACACTGGCAGCTTTTTTTGAGGGCTGTCAGTCAGATTTCTGTGAGAGACTTTATTACTAAGTCTGGGAACAACAAACTCATACAGCTGTGGTCGATACTGACTGAAGAATACATCGGCCAGAAAGGAATTTTAGGAATCCATCGACGTAAGGTCTATGCATATCTCTCTACATCTTTCCGAATCGGTCGAAGCAAGACCATCGGCGGCTTTAGGGGCCAACCCTCGGACGAGCCCTGGATCAAGGTTCACAGAGAGCTTGAAAACGCTCGCCAGGAGAGAGCTTACAGGGACGAGGCTCGTGTAGATTGTCAACGCAATGACACCGCTGCTGAGAGTACGGACTTGATTCATAAGGCATCTTCTCTCCGGCAAATTCCCGTGTCCGAAGTCCTCGGCCATAGCACAGAAGCTACGAGCTATTGGTTTTCTGCTCACGGTAGAGTTTATGATGCATCTACCTACTGCAATTCACATCCAGGAGGCAGCAATATCATCGCGCTCAGCGCCGGCCGCGATGTATCCTTTGACCTTGACGCAGTCCAACATTTCAGCGACGCCGGCATCCGGGCAAAGCTTGAACAATTTGTGATTGGTAACCTGGACCTCTGCCAGTTTGCTCGTGATACACTGCTACAGGAACTCTATGATTTCACCGTGGCTTTTGGCTACAAAGCCGCTGACTGCCAGAATACCTGGGCGCTTGATATGACCTTTCTGCAACATAAGCTGACACGTTCTGATCCAGAAGCCGAGATGACCGCACAAAAGCATCATCTGTTTCAGAAAGCGTGCGACTCTCTGCGGACTATCTATATTCCATCCTTGACTAGTCACTTCGAAGTCGTTCTCGGAGCCTATTTGAAAATTCAGCGTTGTAGCAATCAGAGCGTTGAGTCCACTGCAACTTCATTAGACCTGGTCGCAAAGATATCCGCAACGCATGACGCCTCTCCTCCTACCCCCATATCCGTCGGTGCCTCGATTCGGACCCCAGAGATGGACGAGGCTGTTTTACTGGCACACGCTATATCTGACAATTTCGAATGTGTACGGCAGCTAATTGGGGATTGCCTGTACTCGTTGGAGAGCAACAGAGCGTCAAAGCTGGGAAGAGACGAGTTTCTCAAGCTTTCCAATTCGTTCGATCAGCTGTTCAAGTTGCTTCTGGATTTGGATAGACCTATACTCGAGTTTGTACCTCGCGGTGCGAGATGCACGCAGAATTAAACGTCTAGACTCCTCTCATAAACATGTCTTAAACCATCTTAAAGCTTGACGTAAGATTCGCTCCAAGTATTGAGATTCGGCGTCAGCTCCGAAGCGATCGTGCCCCAGCCGCCGCCGTCGGTGCTGCCGCCGCTGCTGCTGTGCTAAGGACTGAGCCTTCAGAGGCGCTGCCAATTTCTTGTGAAATGTTAAGCTTGCTGAATCAGTCTCCGTCCGGCAGCACACATTCGACTTGTCTGAAGATACTCTGAGGACCCAGAACGATCAAGTTCGAGTACATCACTGGACGGAGAGATGCTGCTCGACAGCCTTCAACACCCATGAACTCTGAGCGGGATGAGGCCGGTCAAGGTCCTGATATCACGGAGGAGGAAGAGCTGGACGTGCCGGACCTGACGGGGAACAGTGGGGCCAGGAACGCCAATGTATGGGCTGAAGATGAGCCACTGGTTTCTCCCGAGTCCCCAACACCCGCAACTCCCACTCGCCAGATCGTCGACGATGAGGTGTCTGAGCTAGACTCCTCCATAGCAGGGCCAAGCCACCAGAGCGGCACACCAAGAAGAGCTTTGGTGCAAGGCAGGCAGGATTCTGAATCCATCCCGGACGACACACCATCCCAGCAGCGGACGCCAACGCCTTCGGTAACTGAACGACCCAAACTCAACAGCCCTCGAGGATCGCTGCGACCGTTCGACCGCAGATTCCAGGCCAAGCGGACGCCGTCCTCATCTTCTTCAATACTAGCACAGGCACAGCGAGGTGGACCAGGCCATCTCACACCTCATTCTCGTACCTCTTCAGTCTCGGCGACAGGCCTGCGGCAGGACCATGAGCCCGAAGCTCCAGACGCGCCGTGGGAGGTTGTGCGATGGACCAGGCTCAGAAAGCTTACGGCTGAGGTTTTCTCAGAGCCTGCAAGACGAAAGTTTGGACACATTACATGCATGGCTGTGACCTCGTACGTTGCACTCGGAACGTCACGCGGGGTGTCGTTGATATTCGACTCGAGCCAACAGCTCAAGTGCGTCATCGGGGAAGGAACGAAAGCAATTGAATCTGGCGCAGTCACCTCGATAGCAATATCTGCTGACTACACAACTGTCGCGTCTGGACACGCCAACGGGAGCATCTTCACCTGGGAGATTACGCGATCAGCGAAGCCTTTCCTTCATATACCTTCGGCGCCGCTTCAAGAGGTGCGAGCGGACGGTAAAGATGGGCATGTTGTTGGCGTGTCGGTGCTGCATCTTGGCTTTCTCGGCGTCCGGCATACAGCCCTCGTTTCCGCCGATGACCGGGGAATGGCATTTTCTCATCTGGCTACGAGAGGTATGGGTGCTCTGGCAAGAACAGTAAAGACGAGTCGAATTCTTGGTCGATATCCAGACCTGAACAGTGGGAATGCTCCTCGGCCAAGAAAGCCTTCTTCTGTTCTGGCATTCTCACCTCTGCCTATGGGTACAGCGGAGTATTGTACGGACACGGTGGGCTTGGTGGCAATGCTCACACCCTATTTGCTTGTGGTAGTCTCCACAACACCTATCGCTCAAACACAGCACAAGGTGTTTCGTCCAAAGGACGTAGCTCCGCACAGCGCCATGAGTGGAGCCTTGGCGTGGTACCCAGCCATGCAGACCGAGTCTGCTACTGCAACACCGACAGGGCAATCAACATATCCCAAACTGGCCTTCTGTTGGTCCAATGTGGTGCAGATACTCGAGGTGTCGGAGATTGCACAGGCACCGGGTGAGACACGCGATGGCCCGCCGGATCTGGTTTTCACCACTGTATCGAATTGGCGAAGCGAGGAGCCTCTGGTCGCTCTGCAGTGGCTGAGCAGGAACATTTTGGCCGCTCTAACAATCTCACAGCAGCTGATAATTCTCGAGCACCCTCCACTCCGCCCAACTGACTCGTGCGACATCCTCAAAAGACGCATCCACCACGTCGACCTCTTTTCTTCTCACCTTGGCCACATGGTGGAGAAGCTTGATGAAGAGACGGGCAACATGCATGGTGTGGTGGCAGATGCGTTTTACATGAGCTTCAGATCATACAAGGGCAGGCTGTTTCTTCTCGGATCAAACGATGTCATTGTCGGCGCGCTTTCAAACTGGGCAGACAGGCTGTTGGCGACAATGGAGCATGGAGACTACGTCGGCGCCATCAAGTTGGCGAGCTCATACTTTGCTGGAAATGCGGATGTAGCGGCGATTGGCCTCCCTACCATTACAGAGGAGAGGCATGAAGTGGTCGGCGATAAGCTCCTCGAGCTCATGTCTGCCTCTCTGAAGTACGCCTTCGGACGAAACCCCGATGCGGCTGACCAGCGCGCGTCCGAAGCTCAGCTTGAAGAGCTTGTGCAAGTCTGTTTCCAGGCCTGCGAGTCCCTACATAACACGGAATTTCTCTTTGAAGAGGTTTACGAGTGGTATGCAAGGGAAGAGCATCGAGGCATGTTCTTCGATGCCCTACAGGAACGGATTGTCAGCGAGAGTATCTCCATAATTCCACCAGACGTCTTGAAGGATCTGGTCAATGACTTTGCCAACCGTGATCTCCACGAGCCACTCGAAGAACTCATTTGCCGGCTGAAGCCTGCGACAATGGATCTTGACCAGATCACCAAGCTCTGCAAAGCTCACGAGCTCTTCGACGCCCTTTTCTACGTTTGGTCTCAAGGCATCAACGACTACACGACTATTGTCGGCGAGCTCCTCGATGCCATTGAGCGCGATCGTATCTCCGACGAAGCCGAAGCTGCTTCCAAAATATTTACATACCTCTCCTACACGCTGACCGGCCGAGCCTATCCTAGCGGCCTGCTGATAGACTCCATACCGGCAACCAAGGCCAAAGCAGAGGTGTACGCCTTCCTGTGTCTCGGATCAAGGGCGTCGGCCGACGGTTCACGGACCAAGCTTCACCGAATGAGGCAGCTGCTCGAGCTGGATACGGCAGCTCTCATGAGCACGTTGAACGAAGCCTTTGAGGATTCCTTCCTGATTGGTTCTGAAGACCGTGAGGAGGAGGAGAATTTGGAACCACTTAGTGACGAGCAGCGCTTTGGACTGACCCTCAACAGGCAGTATGTTCTAGACATTCTGATTGATTTCGTTGCTTCCTCAGACTTTGATGCGCAGGCAATCGTGTTCCTCGACATGTTCATTGCTAGGACCGTAGCCAAATACCCGTTCGATATCCTGTTGAAGGACCAGATCAAGCACAATGTGCTCACCGAGTTGTGCCAGAACGCCACCGCTGAAACCGCCGAGGACTGTCAGCTGAGTGTCGAATATCTGCTCTCTTCCTACCATCCTCCCGACCTCTCTGGCTTGATAAAGATCTTCCATGAGGCGAGGTTCTTCCGTGTGATTAAATCCATCTACCGGTCAGAAGGCCAGTACGGGCTGCTGCTGAAGACCTGTATCGAGGACAGTGATAGCCCTGACGGAGTATTTGAGTGCATCAACGACACAATGCGACCTGGATCAAAAGTTACAGCCCAGCAGCGAACAGAGCTACGCAAGGTTTTGGCTGATGAGATTGGCGTGGTCGTCAGAGCCAATATCCCGAAGGCGGCCTCCACCTTCGACCGAAATGTGCCAGATCTGCACCGATCGGCTCTTACTGCTCTACAAGATGACGAACATGCACAGTATACCTATCTCCGCGAAGTCATGGAAGCGCCTTCTGGCAGGATCAAGTCGAAAGAGGATGGCGGGGAGCAATTTGCAGCCTTCAACGAGCAATACATCAAGCTTCTGTGCGACTTCGATCCCCATCATGTTCGGGACTACATCGAGACGCTCAACTACGGCGACTTGAAGCTTGAGTCAGTACTGCCTGCCCTCGAGTCGAGTGGCATGATCGACTCTGCAGTTGTTCTGATGGCACGGGATGGCCAGCTCAGCCGTGGCATCAGCCGACTAGTGGAACACCTGCACACGCTTGGCTCTGCACTGCAGAGCCTTCTCGAGAAGGCAGATGATGCACCGGACTCTGCAAACATTGCAGAGACAGCCGAGGATCTTGTGACCAGCATCGACAAGTACGCACACGTTGGCATATGGTTGTGCAACCGACACGGTCAGGTCAACGTCAATGGTGCCAGGAGCGGAAACAAAAAGCCGCTAGGCAAACAGCTCAAGCCCAGCAAAGGAGAGCTGAAAGCTGTCTCTTCCGAGCTCACACCCGTTGAGGAACTTTGGCTAGAACTCATCGACAACGTGGTACAGATCGCCCGAAGCTGTACCGAGGTCCCACGCAGCCAGGCATCAACCGAAGGCGACGCAAAGCAGACATTCGATATGGAAGGCCTTCTCTCCAAGATCCGTGGGGTCGTACAATCCACCTTCACAGGTCTCCTCCGAGCAACCACAGCATCAACACCAGCACCACGCTTCCTCCCAATTCTACGAGCCTTCCTCAGCCTAGCATCCAAATCGTCACCCTCTTTGTCCCACCTCCGCGAAGTTCTGAGTGCCATCTTCTCCGCCTATGCATTCGAAGAGGGCATTCTCGGCCTAGCGAACCAACTGCTAGACAAGGATCTTTTCGTCGGCGTAGAGGAAGTCAGCGAGCGCCGTCGTCGCGGCTGGCGACCGCTTGGCATGGCCTGTGGCGGTTGCGGGAAGAAGCTGTGGGGCCCAGGAGCCGGCAAAGAGATCTGGGAGCAGTGGTACAAGTCAGAACAAGCTGAGGCAGAGAAGAGGGAAGGCGAGCAGCAATCCCAGCCCCAGATCCAGTCTGTTGTGTCGGAAGCTCAAGACTCAAAGGGCAAGGGTAAGGGCAAAGGGAAAGCTAAATCTCCGCACTCAGAACGAGATACGTCCACTGCAGGCTCCAAGCCTACAGCATCATCGACAGCGACAGAGAACACAGGAGCTTCAGCTGGCCACGGGAGTGATACTGGCCCAGACTCGGTCATGGTGTTTGCGTGTCGGCACTTGTTTCATAGAGCGTGCCTGCACAAACTCTTGGGCCGGCCAAAGCCACCAGCCGGCCAGGAGGAGAGGTATGCGTGTCCGTTGGAAGCATGATCTGCCTCTCGATATCATTTCGTGGCATAGGTAGAAAAGCGAGGAGTTGGAGGGGGAGTGTATATAACGAGATTACGAAGAGGTGACGTTAGATATGGGATAGCGCAAAAAGCAGAAATTTTCAGAGCATTTTTACATTTACAAAGTACAATGTCAGTTGAAGATCCGAGCTTCTCATCACAATAAGACGATGATAGGACGCCATGTTCTACAAAGAAGTACATGGACATCCAGATCCAAGCGACGAGACCATCAATAGACATACGCACGCACATAGAGCTTCAAAACCTGACGACTAACCGCTATGTTGGCGATATTCTATCCCATCACCTCTTCGAGCAAACCAGAGACCAAGTGGGCTCTGCCCTATCTCGCCAAGAAATTCGTAGCCAGGGTACAAAACAGAGCTGGGGAATACCAGGTTTCACATCAAAAGAACGAGCCAAGGCGAGGCTGTGGCGGCTGTTTCGGAAACTTGAAGGGATTAAAGGAGTTGTTAGAAGCTATCATGTTGTACGTGCTTTGTCCGCGCCGCAATTATTGGATTTGAGTAGGGGATGTGGAGAAGCTTAAGTCTGAGGTTTTGAGAAGTCAAGATAGTTATGGTTTGGTTTTGATGAGGTTTTGATTGTTTGTAGGCAAGTTTCGCATAGGGGTGTATTTGTGGGATACATGGAGGATACTTCGCACGGTGGTGACAACCTCACGGCTCCAAGAAGATGATCTTAGTCATTTAGCCATCGGGCTTCCAGAAGGCTTCTGGTTGCCGGGACATCTGCCGGCGTATCGCTCATCGTGTGTGGGCTCGCTTTTCTTGCTAGACAGAAAGAATATGCCAGAAATGGCACAGTAGTGACTCTCCGAGCAAAGAAGCATCCTGGTTGAAATCCCCGGCTGCGAACCGGGCGGCCGGAGTTTGGGGCCGAAGATGATGCATGAACTGATAAGACGTGGCGTGCATGAACGCAGGCAAAACGGGAAAATAGAACATGGCTGGGTGCCTGATTGACCGTAGACTGGGCAGCTTGGCAGAAAGATTTTCGAAGGATGAGGCTTTGTAATCCCTGCTCGCGCCGTTAAGTAATCACTCTCTTTGTGCCTGGCATGTCACCAGTTGGTATACCTCGGTCACTTGGTCTGGCTTGAGGTGGCAAGGGTGCCAGTGATTTGTATGCTGTGAACGCGGTGTAAACATGCACGATCACGAATTTGCAAAGCCACCAAAGTTCTTGAGGGTCATAATGAAGGTTTTGAGCCCGAGAAACTCTTTTAGTCAACGTCCTTTGGGTGGCTTCCAGTCTACTCCCAGGCTTTGTTGCTCCATGAACTTTGACGGCTCGCGAAGGTCGATCAGGTACCATGATGGTCAATGGAGATGCAGTATAGCAGTTGCCATGCGTCTTTCATCGACAACTCGAGCCATTCTGTACAATATCAGGCATGGAGATACAGGACCAAGCACAGAGATGCCATTGAGAGAAGGCCTGATAGCAGGTCGACTGTACAAACAAGTACATTCTCACAACATTGTGAGACTTTGACACTACCGCGGATATCTCGGCGTTAAAGGCACGTGACCTGTTGCTACCCTTCGAGTCAATCAGAGCCTCATAGGATGATGACACGACGCGACTGCAACCCCTGCTCACACGTGGAAGCGAGCCACACATGCACAAGAATCCGCCGGCTGGTGGGAGCCAAGCTGACGTTCAAGGCCTGTCAATGCAGCTGTCAACAGTGCAGCCGGGCACGCATGAAAATACGCGAGCGTATCTGTGTCTCCAGATAGAAGATCCTCGACCGCGTGGAGAACGAGACAATGGGCTTTGTGCTCGATTAGATGGTGATATTGGAGACGGAAGAGGCTGAAGAGGAGGGAGAGGAGGAGACACTTGCTTCCATGACCGAGTCAAAATTTTCTTTCAAAATCTTGCATCAACCTGTATCGCATTTTCGCCCAAACAAAGGCCCAGCACATGCACCCCATGCACTGGCTAACCCACGCCCACACGGCTTGGCCTTGATCAAGGGGTACATTTTGATCCTGCTTCTTGTGCTTCGTTCGGACAATTTTACCCCGGAGTCGAGCCGAGACCTTTTCGTGTTGCAGGCAGTCAAATCATCCTCAAAGGCAAAGGATTCGTTGAGACAGACTCTTGGCAGATCCAGCGCGTATCGCTTGACACTTTGCGCCACAAGGTGCCGAAGCAGCACATCTGCCCTCCTACTTGCTGTCTCCATGGGCCTTGACTGAGCCTATTTTCCGACGTCTGGGCAGAGGAACGACATGCAGGGCAGAGCCACGATGACGGACAGCCTAGGAGAAGGTCGGGTCAAACAAGGTTAAACGCTCTCCATCTGCGTGCCGTTTGCGTGCATGAGGCCATACCTGAGGCTGCTTACCATGTGGCTCACCCACACCCTCCACCCAGCGTTCCGGGCCCTTCACCCTCTTCACCCTCTCCTGCCCAGACGCATGAGGGTGTGTGTCATCTGTTTAGTAGTCCTGGATCAGACTGTCGACATGCATCCACCCCTCCTTCCCATCCTGTCAACGCGGCTCTCTTTGTGTCTCTCACGCCTCGTGGCAGGCAGCTGTCAGATCGCCCGCCCATGGTGTATCAGACCCGAAAGGCATGTAAGAGGTCATGCAGGCCTGCTCTTCTCTGACCACCTGTCCCTGCTGACTTCACCTCGTCGCTCTCTTTTGTTTTGCTGCCGTGTCGGCACGAGGTTTCGTTTAATATCGAAAGACGCCGCTCTGATACCGAAGCCTAGTCATCCCTTGAGAGAGACGTTTTGTTCCTTCACATCACCGGGCTGGCTCCCTTTCGAATTCAACGTCACTTATTTCTACCATCTTTTCAGACATCCAAGAACTGGCATCGTCGACGCTCTGGAGCGTCCGTTGACAGAATGACGGTCTCTGTATATCAAGCTAGTGTAAGTTAGCGTCGTTCAACACTTCTGTCCTCACACTGCCGGCCTCCAAGTCAGCACTACTCGCGACTAGGATACAGGCAGCCGTAAGACTTCAGAGCGAGAGTCATCTGCAGAGGAGTACGTTCATGAGTGCTAACTATTTTCTCTGTATAGGTGGTCTCCTGGTTCGCCGTCGGGCTTGCCATCATCCTGACATGGGCTCGGCTTCACGCTCGATACATGAGCCCTCGTGGCTTCATGTGGGATGACCTCCTGCACGTGCTCGCGCTGGTCTTTCTCTTGATCGAAGTGTCGACCTTCTTCATCGCCGTACAGATTGCGCCGGCCATTGATGCCTTCGAGGCTGGCCAGACCGACGTGCAGCCAGACTACGCCCACTTCCAGCGGCTGCTCCTCGTCTGGCGCACTATGGTCTGGTCGTGCGTGTGGTCGGTCAAGTTCGGATATCTGATCCTGTACCGCAACATCTTCGGCACCACCTCCAAGAAATTCTACATTGCTTGGTGGGTGATTGTCGTGTTCAACTTTCTGGCTTTCTGGGCCGCTGTAGCTGCTACGTTTGTCTACTGTGGTGGCTCCATCGCGAACGTCCTGAACGAGGGTGAGTCTTTGTGTTTCAACCTTTTTGCAAGTTACGACCACGAGGACTAACGTACGATGCCCTCTCCCAACAGACATCTGCGACTCCGAAGGTGTCAACATGCTACAATACCACTACCTAATCTACGGTGGCGTTCTCAACATCGTGACCGATCTCGCCGTTATGGCCCTCCCACTCGCCATGCTCCGCCTCATCCCGCTAAGCCGACTCCAAAAGATTGGCCTCGCGGTAATCTTCTGCCTCTCGCTCGCCGAAGTGGTGGCAGAGAGCGTCCGGATCGCAGAAAGCAACCCCAAAATCAGCCACGCGGCGACCAACTTCCTCGTCACCTCGCTCGAGTCCTCCGTGGCCGTCTGGCTGTCGTGCGTGCCCAGCCTGCACTACTTGTTCCAGAAACGGGCATTGCGCCGGCGCGAATCGGCCGATGAGCGGATCAAGGCGGGCCAAAGGGGTCGTGGCCTCCTGACTTGGCTCAGCGGCGCGGCTACGGCTGCGGGCAAGCGTGGCGGCAGCGGCAAGGGCAGGAGCCAGAGTACGTGGAAGAGCAGGAATGCAAGTGTGGCTTCGACGGATACGACCATGTCGACTGACTCGTTTGATGAGCACTTGAGGAAGATTGATCAGTTTCAGGCCGGTGCGGAGAACCGCGTCTAAGATGGGCTTGGGATGTTTTTGCCATGATGCAATAATTCGCGTTCATGGATTTGATGTCGGTATCGGCAGATTGAGAGCAGGGATGGTAACGTGGGAAAGATACTATCTGATGCTGGCTCCCGCGGGCCGGGCGCATGTAACGACACTCTTTTAACGAAACTCTTCTTCTGATGTGACGAACTTTGCTTGCAATTGATTGATCTTCTCACCTTTGTATTTGATCTTATTCGTGTCTGGTATTTGTTGTTTGCTAAAAAAAAAAAAAAAAAAAAGTCACGCTTCTCTCTCTTGCACACCATCTGACAAAACAAAACACGAATTACCTGGTTTGGCCATCTTTCACGCGCACCCAAAGCTACAATTTTTCAGTCTCATTTTAAGACATGGCAAATCCTGCTTGTCACAACTGCCATGTTCCTCCCGTTACCAGGGCACCTCCAACTTGTGGAGGTCTATTTCCACACCGTGACAGCCAGCAACGCACAACATGAGAGTTCCTGCTTGCTTCGGAGTTTCGTTCCTCGGAGCCGACTCCGCTGCGGAGCTCCCAACTCAGCACTTTACGCGGATCTGTCGCGTCATAACTGAGAAGGTGCCTCGAGTAAGAGCTCTACTGGAAGAAGGACAGCACAGGAACAGAGCTTTGGTAACCTAGACGGATCGATGTCAAGCCTCTTCATGCTCTTTTGCAACAGATTGACTTCTGCTTCTGGACTGGCAGGGCTGCTGTTCTGTGAACTAGCTTGGTTCTTGCGAGACGGTAGAGCTTACCAGCGGCAGGACTCGAGACCTTTTCGCCAAATCTTGAATTGTCAACCACTGTGGCCAGTGGAGAGTTTGTAGCTGATATCACTGGTGATAACCTGACCCCTGGATGACCCAACTGCCTGTAACGAGCAGAGCTACGCACAGCCGTCTGATACCGTCGTGATATCCAAACATTCTCTCCGCTACGTCATAATCCGGCCGACTAGATACTTGCTACAATGCCTCTGGGACGTGGCCTGACCAGGGCAGATCATGAAAGAAGCGGGCTCGAGCCGCTCCATGAGATCAAATTAAGCCGGCAATCGGACTCGAGCTCACGAGAAAAGACTCGCTCAAGGACGAACACGCCCAGCAGGAAGGTCGAAACAGAGGAGGAAATTTACGCTGCACCGGCAGCTAGCTCAGGTGAAGACTCCGACGCCCAGTCTGTGGCAGAGCCCGATGGTGATGACAGCAGTGACTTATTACCGCCAACCAAGAGACGAAGACTGAGTGAAGCGCCGTCATCTTCTCAGACACAGGCCCAAGTGGACTCAGAGGAAGAGGAGGAGGAGGCCCCATTTGGAGGAATTAGTTCACAAGGTACCCACAGCTCGCAGGGTCGAATGACGAAGCAGTACGGCAAGGGAGCAGCTCAGAAGCGAACGGCACGGAATCCTGCTGCTGCAAAGAAGGCACAGAGCTCGAGCAAAACCTCAAAGGCGCAGAAGGAGGCAAAGGAGAGGCCTACACCAAGTCCCAACAGCGGTTTCAAGCCTCCCAAGCATGTGGATCTACTCCCAGGATCAAAATCGGGCTTCAAAAGTCCACTAAAGTTCGTGCCAGATCTCACACCAAGAGTCAATCAGACTGTTTTGCGGAAAGGACGGCCACTTCGCTCGGCTGCTGCGGCCAAGGGTAGAAGCGGATCAGGTCCAGCCATGATCAAGTCTGCTGCAGTAACGTCCATCATCGAGGCAACCGGACTCCAGGACAATGAGCTCGTGAAGCAGGCAAAGGCGGAATCGAAGCGACGAACAAACCCCCTAGTCAATACCCCGCCTGGAACATCAGCCAGCGATTTCTCTCCAACCAGCACCCAGCTGACCAGTCCTCCGACAGTGGCTGACTCGTTTGATGATACCTCTTTTGACGAGTCATCCACTCACAAGCCGGCAAATCCACAGTGTTTCGTTTGCGCCAAAGAGATATCTGACGAGATTTTCAACGAGCTGCTCGACGTCTTCCATCCACGATCGAGTTCAGACAAAAAGTTTGGCATATCACGACCAACCGCTCGCTTGAACGCGCGGCAACAGATGAGGTTCTGCCAACTGCACCGAGAGCACACGGCTAGGGAGGAGTGGAAGAAACGCAAATATCCTGAGATTGACTGGCCAAAGCTGCCAGAGAGGGTGGAGGTGATGAGATCAGCTCTGACGGATCTCATAGATTCAGGCGCAGAGGAGAGCCTCTTCATGCAACGGATAAGAGAAGCCAACTCAAGAGAGCAAGAGGATGATGCCAGCAGCCCGGTCAAGAGTCGCAAGCGGAATAGAGGACGACGACAGAAGGTCGCCTCGGAGGTCAGCAGCTCCTTTGGGTCGGAGGATGTCGGCTACTTTGGAGGGAGAGGCGCCCGCGTTTTTGGCGAGACGCTCGTCCAGATGTTCGCCACCAAGTTCAGAGACGCGGAGGGAGAAACACAAAGAGGAATCGCGGACGCAGGAGGTGTGACGGCATTCGTCCAGCGAGTGCTGGTCCCGGAGGTGTGCCTCAGACTGGCCCAGGAGGATTTTGGGCTCGGGCGAGAAAAAGCTCTCAAGCTGCTGTCAGACAGTGCAGAGCTGGGCAGACTGCTCTGTGAAGAGGAGAACGATGAGGTGGAGGATGATGAAGTCAGCGAAGACGATCTTTGATGGCAGCTTGTATGAAATATGGGAGGAACGCTTTTTGCTGATGGCTACCAGATGGATCAAGCTAGCTATTTACGAGGAAACGCTCACGACGCGACGCAAAGGTGCTGGAAGCTGAGATAGATTTCGTTGTTTGCTATGACAATTGCAGTTGCAAGTCACGCGATACAGCTTGTAAACAATTGCTTGCACGAAGTTCAGTCGCTTGACGATGATCTGAACGTTGATACTATCAAATCACCAAGGATCTTTTCCACTCGTAGCGATATATTGAGACACGTGCTGCCCAGACTTATGCGCCAGCGACCCGAGCTGGCAGTATGCAGGTACGTACCACTGCGGCAAAGCTGCACAAACGCAAAGTCGAGGCCAAATCTTGACATTTGCCATCTTTAGATCTGCCAATTATCTAATTCACTTGTATGGAAAATGAAACAGATGAGACCCTGAGCAGGAAGTGGGCCTTTGTCGAGAGACACACGATCTACCTTTTGTCGAATAGACTTTGGCACATGGTCCATGAGCCGGGAAAAAAGCTGCTACTAATTTGCCTAGGTAGTCTGGTACCAAAGCCGTGTGTCTTTCGCAGTGTTTCCCACTGGCCGCAACAAGCTAGATCCTGGGGTTTTGCGTCCTTCCGTCCTGACATCCCCATGGTATCATTCTCCGCTTGATCCAAATTCTGTTTAGCTGCCAACTGGAGGCCCTTTAACTCAAATTTCACCTCCTGGAAAGCCTGGTGTCTCATGCGGTTCCCTGATAGGATAGCTGTTCGAGCGAGATAAATGTCCGCCGAATCTTTGCGTTAGAGTTTGACTTTGGCTAAATGCTACCTCTGAGCAGAACTGTGGCACGAAAATTTTGAACGAAAATATCCGAAAAAGAGAAGGGTCAAGTTTGGTGATATTGGTCCCAACATCACATACAAATCTTGCTGGAAACCTGGCCTTCGGTATGGCCTCGGTGACCTTCCTCCTGTGACCTATGCTTTGTCGCTGCTCTAGTTGAGCAGTGTGCACCACCAACATCTGGCACGGTATCTCCTCTACGTCACGAGCAGCATTGTACAAGGCTGCTATGGTGCTGTGCCAGACGGGCGGCAATCGTGCGGTATTCGTGCTGGATCGTGCTGTCGGGTGAGCAGCAGATAGGCTAGCAGGGAGTGGCTGACGTACAGACACCACTTTCATCAGTCGATTGCACCAGATGAAGGCACAGACCTCTAGAGTGCTACTAAAGCGCCACATCTTCGCATTCGCACGCACGAATTTTGGTGGCCGTCGTCGCCGATCAGATGCCAGACCAGCCGCAGTCAGCAGCCGCTATGAGGAGGCGCCAGCAGCCGCCAAGTGTTGGATTTTGCGGGCGCTGCACAGAACTTATTGGTGGCGGAACTTTGCAGCGCTGATCGGCAGGATTTTGATCAAGCTGTACACAGCTCAGAACATGACTGCGTGCGAAAGCAGTGCACCATGACAGAACAACAGAAATAGAAAGATGAGGATTCAAATTGAAAATGTCAGCAACAGCGGCACACAAGGTCGGAGGTGTCTGTAACTGCGCTGCATCGCATCGTCCAAAGCTGGCGCACAAGAGGCATTGGCTGTACGCTACTTACTGCACCGGTCGATCACCGATGAACGATCTCTCGTGCCTGTGCACCTGGCATATTTTCCTGGCAAGCTGATCTGAAGCTTCGATCGTGAGCCGTGCTTATCCTCATTGTCGAGCTGTGCCGGTTTCATGGCAGGTCTCAATGCTGAGTTCTTGTCTAATTCCTAAAAGCTATGAACAGATGTTACCGGCTACCTTGCACACGATATTGCTGTCAAACGATGCCTTGCAACCGTACTCGCTCTGATCCGCTGGATCGCTGAACGATGGTGGAGCCATCGCGGGTGTTGGTGCAGATGCAGTTCCCCAAGAAGCTTGGACTGACTATTGGCTCCCGCTAATTCAGATCAAGCCCCAGGCGGAGACGGCGGCGCGGTGCTAGCGCAAGGTTTTCAATAGCGCGTTGCACGCTACTGCTTTTGGTCTGTTTGGATGGCCACGGTAGAGATGGCACAGGAAGAAGCCAAGGTGAAAGACCGTTTATGAGCGCGTGGCGGCCGAGGTTTCCTTCGACTATCAGTGTTGCGTCGAAAAGAGGCTTTTCAGGCAAGGTTGTTTCTTTTATTCTGGGCTACCCCTTCTGGTTTTGTCGGTTTTATCTCATTTGCTTGTGTCCAACTGTTCTGCAGCGTTGTCTCTCCGCATCGCATTCCTGCGAGACAGCGAAAGTACTGCCACAAGGCGCACCATTGGTCGACTGACCGGGCCCGCCAACGGGCTGACATTCATCAGCACCCAAATTCACACAGCATGGCCGACCAGAAAAAGATCGAGGCCACGGCCTCTCCCGGCACAAATGACGCACCCACAACAACTTCGCACAAGGCAACGGCAGCCCAGGATGTGGAGAAGACAGTGGAGGAGACTGTGGAAGATGCAAACCCAGCCGGTGCTATTGGTGACCCGTCTCTCCTAGCATCAAAAGACAACAAGGAGGGCGGCGTCTCTTCGATGAACTCTGGCTCGGAAGGCACGGCAGCAGAGCCTGGCAAGGACGATGAGGCACCGGAGAATCAGCGCAGCAAAGGCAAGACAATTCTTGTCGTTTTCGGTATCATGATGGCGGCTTTCCTGTCGGCGCTGGACTTGACTATTGTGACAACGGCACTGCCTCAGATCGCATCAGCCTTTGACGCGAGCCCGGCTCAGTACACATGGATTGGATCAGCGTACCTGCTCGCAGTCTCGGCGTCGGCGCCAACATGGGGCAAAATCAGCGACATATTTGGCCGGAAGCCGACTATCCTGGTGTGCAATGCGCTGTTTCTGATCGGCTCGCTGGTCTGCGCGCTGGCCGTGTCGGTCAACATGCTCATCGGTGGACGTATCATCCAGGGCATTGGTGGTGGTGGGCTCATCACGTTGACACAGGTCTGCATCAGTGACCTGTTCAGCTTGAGGCAGAGGAACCTGTACTTTGGCCTCATTGGACTGGTCTGGGCTTTTGCGAGCGCAATTGGTCCTCTCATTGGCGGCGCATTCTCCGAGTTTGTGACCTGGAGGTGGTGCTTTTACATCAACTTGCCATGTGACGGCCTTGCCTTTATTCTGCTTCTGCTGTTCCTCGATGTCAAGACGCCAAAGACGTCGTTTGTGGCCGGTCTGAAGGCGATTGACTGGCTCGGCTCGCTTGCGGTCATCGGTGGCGTTGTCATGTTCCTGCTCGGACTCGAATTTGGCGGCATCACATTCCCATGGGGCAGCGCGACGGTCATCTGTCTGATCGTGTTCGGCTTGGTGACGATCGGCCTCTTCTTCGTGATTGAGAAATACGCAACAAAGTACCCGATCATCCCGACGCGAATCTTCAGCAGCACCAACAACCTCGCAGCACTGCTGACAAACTTCTTCCACGCCGTAGTCTACATTGCTGGCGCCTACTTCCTGCCAGTCTACTTCCAGAGTGTTCTGGGAGCGACGCCGCTGCTCTCTGGTGTGTACATGCTGCCATTTGCGCTCTCGCTGGCATTCACCTCGATCGGAGCAGGCATCGTGATCAAGAAGACGGGCAACTATGTGTACGTGATCTGGGTTGGACTGGCGCTGCTCACGCTGGGTTTTGGGCTGTTCATCAACATGATGCGCACATACGCCAGCTGGCCACGTATCATCATCTACCAGCTCCTCGCCGGCTTCGGAGTGGGCGCGGTGTTCCAAGCGCCACTAATCGCACTGCAGAACGGCTGCCATCCCCAGGACGTAGCGTCAGCAACATCGACATTCATCTTCGCGCGACAGATGGGCACATCACTCAGCGTGACCATTGGCGGCGTCATCTTCCAGAACCAGGTAGCCAAGTACATTTCGCGCAGCGGACTGCCGCAGGAGCTGCGCGACCGGGTGGCCGGCACGTCGGCGGGCGCCAGCATCGGGCTGATCAAGAGCCTGCCGGCATCGCAGCACCTGCAGGCTATTTCCAGCTTTTCTCTGGGTCTGAGGGACATGTGGATCCTGTACGTGTGCTCGGCGTTTGCCGGCCTGCTGGTCAGCCTCTTTATCAAGCAGAAGAAGCTCAGCGAGAAGCACGAGGAGACCAAGACGGGCCTGGAGCAGCAGGAGAAGCACAGGCAGGAGATGATGGCTGCGGAGAAGGCGAAGCGCGCGTCCAAGAAGCTACTGGGTGGGGCGAACAAAAAGGAGGAAGGCGTGACTGAGGCGTAGATCAGCTACAAGATTTGGGATGATTGAATCTGTCAGGAAGGCTAGGATGAAAAAAAAAGGCTACGTGGAAGTAGCATGCATGACGCACAAATCACGAAAAAGCTTGATGTGACTCGCTGAGGTGGCATCACGCAATGACTCACAACGAGACAGGATGGCGTCAATACCCCCACGAGACAGAAGAAACGAAGATGATCACGCTTTGGCAACGATGACCTGGGAAAAAGGGAGCAGATTCAAGCAAGCATGCTTCGAACCTTGGTAGTCATGCCTTTTCTAACGCTGATGGATGAATTGGACACGTTTCACGTTTTCTATGCTCACAGCCTCATCTGTACCCTGAACACGCTTGCTAAGGATTCACTTGGATAACCGCCTTGACCATTGCATCTCACTGCTCCCTTGTTTGCGTCGTAGAGTTGACCACGTAGACGTTCACTTCTCTGACTATTGGCGCTCCTGTGCTTCTTTATGTGCCGTCGCTACATTTCGACCATTTTGCTACGTTAGTTAGTGGGCTTTAGAGAATATTTCATGCCAAAGTATACTTGCACATTTTGACTCTATGTAGCTCGCTATGACTTAGTATCGTAGATATATGATAAAAATACGGATCAATCCAAGTCGGATCTTTACTATTCATAACATCTACCGATACAGTTTCCTCATCTCCCTCCTAGATACCACCATCCATCACCCCTAGTTGAAAGCGTCCGCCATCTAGTTGTGCACAATCACAGCTCATCCTTGATATCCGCCTTTCGCTCCTCCTCACTACGCACCAAATCCTCAGGCAGCTCCTTCTTGGGCACATCGCCCATCCTAACTCCATCAATCCAGCGCTCCAGCTCCTCGACCGAAAACTCTTTCGCGGAGTCCATCCCCTCATCATAGTGGCGATACCAGCGCCTCTTGCCATTGACCACCAGCGTCTCCACCTTTGCCTCCTCATCATCCCCGATGCCCAGACCACGACGCACCAGCCCGCTGGCGGAGCTGCTGACGACGTAGAACGGGAAGACGTGCTCGTTGCTAGCATGAAGCTTGGCGCTTAGCTGGGTTATGGTTTTGACATCTTCGAGGGAGGAAGGGGGGAGGTCTGTGTCTGAAGGGGAGGAGAGGGATGGGAGGAGGATGAGCACGCAGGTTCCTGTCTTGGGGCCGAGGCAGGTGCTGGTTAGCTCGGCATGGGTGGAGAGGGTTTGCAGAGGTGGAGGGGCGTTGACGGGGACGGAGGCGGGTTTGGGCACGTCGTCGACAGTGGGTTGTGGTGAGGTGGAGGAGACGTCGTCTTCGAGCGTCTCGCTTGCGGCGGCGGGTTTGGCTTTTG
The DNA here is from genome assembly GCA_027478595.1 of Erythroxylum anguifugum. Lineage (NCBI taxonomy): Eukaryota > Viridiplantae > Streptophyta > Magnoliopsida > Malpighiales > Erythroxylaceae > Erythroxylum > Erythroxylum anguifugum. The sequence goes on from JANIPN010650162.1 coordinate 97,038, forward strand.
ATGGTTTGGATTTTGGATTGGATTTGGAAGAGGAGCTGCCGTCGGTGCCGCTGTTCTTGGTCCCGGCGCTGGCGACGGACACGGGCTCGGCGTAGGTCTTGAGGAACGCGAACATGTCGGCCTTGTTCATCTCGCCCTCGTACGTTACTGCGTCCTTGTCGCCGCCCGGTAGGACGACGAGGGTGGGGAACTTGTCTGCGCCAAACATGTCTGTCGCCTCGTCTTCGCGATCGCCGCGCGCCTGGCCTACGCGTAGTGATGGTCGAAAGTCGAGTGCTAGTGCCTTGAGCAGCGCTGACGTAGTGCCCTTGTCTGTAAACAGCAAAGCCTTAGCCGTGTCGTTGTCTTTAGCTAGCCAGCTTGACAGGTCCGAGTCGGTGACCTTAGTGACGAGGTTGGGCAGAAGGCTGCGTGCAGCTTCGGCAATGTCCTTGGCGGACCGTGGGCCCTTGTAGTCGGCGATGGCAGGCTTGCCCTTTTTGGCGGGCTTGTTGGAGGCTAGCAGGGACGCTGGTCGCACGGTCTTGAGCGTGGGAAAGCCCTGTATCCCTAGCTGTCCGCACAGCCCCTTGTTGTGGTCCTCGTCGCAGTTCACGGCGGCGATGTTGACGATCCCGTTGAGGGAGCTGGCTGTCTTTTCGTAGGCTGGTTTGAGATTCTGGCAGTGGCCACACCAAGGAGCATAGAATCTGAAAAGAAAGTTGTTAGTTGACAGACCTTAAGCGTTTGACCGTCTCTGTCCGGTTCGTAAAGGGGTGGTCTGATCATTCATGACGATTGAACAGGTTTCTGCTTCCATCGAAAAAGCCCAATATTTGCTCTGAGCTTCACACAACTTACTCAACGATCTGCCCCTTGTTAGCCACATGCTCTACCATTCATTCTTTCAATCAACATACTGATGGGAGATGCGAGTTGACAATCAGCTTGTCCCAGTTCTTGGCGTCGACCTGCAACACGGCCGAGTTCTTGCCGTACATGCGCTGGGCAGTGGCGGACTGAGGAGCTCCGGCCAGCAGCAGCAGCGCCACTGCAGAGCCAGCAACGGGATTCAAAGTGAAGTGCATGATGGAGAGAAAATGACTGGGAGGATGATAGAATGAGGAGAGGAGGAAGGAGAAAGAAGAGTCTTAGAGTCACATTCACAGGACTAGATTTGTAGGGCCAGCTACTCTCTCATAGCTCAAGCTCCAGGCAAAGAGGCCAGCTTGTTCAATTCACTTGAGTAAATGTGGAGTTGCTGCCCGTTTGGTCTGGTGGTGTGACGGAGCTACCCCGGACATGGCTCCGGATTAGTCAGATCTGGGCTCAAGTGAGCAGAAATCGTTGCGGCTAAGCAACGACTGCGGGTGCAGCTAACTTGACGTTGTTTGGGTGTCCAATAAGGTATTTATTACTATGCACAACGCCTCACCACTCATAGCGAGCATGAAGCAGTGAACGAAAAGAATTGCTCATCCGGCCATGTCGAAGGTGAATTTGACAAGATCTCAGAAGAGAGAATGAACTTACCTTTCAATTTCACAGAGTCCTGACTCTTGCAGGGTGTATTTGATCCACTTAAATAGGCAGTGCAATCGGGCGTTTGTTAACGTCACGGCCACGATGCTTATAGATTCTTCTGGTTTGGGATTCTATCACTCAAACAGGGACTGGGTTCAATCCTACCAAAACCGTCAAAATTTTTTTTCTTCTGTTACTCTGTATTGTTTTGTGTATCAAACTTGCTCCTTGACAGCCCACAATTCTCTCTCTTAAGGCATCAGAGAAAGATAAAAAGTTGTTCGGAATGCCTAACGGAGAATTAACTATTTTTTTCTTAAACGTAACAAGTACGATGAGGAAGATGTAGTTGAGCCAACCCCAAGGTATATCCTCTATCTCATATGGTATAGCAGAGTTTTCAAAAACATACATATTTCTCTCCGAGAAGGACAATGCAACATGTTCGGGTTACCCCAGCTCTTCCCAAGGTGTCCATCAAACGTTGAGGCATTTGCGCAGAGTTTATCCCATGCAATTTCCAGATGCTGTTTTCGAACCCAGAAGATACACGGGTGCTTAAAGGTCAGTCGCTGAAGAATGATTCTCTCAGCCTTAATGTCCAGCTTTTCGTGATTTCATTACTGAATCTTATTTATTTCCTTTTCTTCCTCAAAAGTTTTAGGTACGACAGAAGGAATCTCTTTGACGTGCAAACCCTTGGCTGCAAGGAAGCAACCAGCTGTGCAAAGTGTCGGGCGATTCAGCCGCCGGATTTGTGTCGGCGTTTGAAACCGACATCCAGGCCACAAATGCCAAGCATGCTGCCGTCTGCTTCTGGACTTTGCCTTGATTCAAGCCACAAATCTTGCTTTGACTATCTTGAGCCGAATTTTCTGACATATAGCCAATCAATCTACAAGAAAATATCTGTAGTGACAGTGCAGACCATGGCTTTATACTTTGTATGCATCGCTTGCCCTTTGCCACAGTGACATGCGCACCCAACAATGCTCGTCTCAATGTATCTTTCCCCTCATGGCTCGCTGGAAGCGAGGGCTCTAGAACCTTGCAACCCCTGTCCAAATGCCGACTGTCAGCCATTTCGCTCTATTTCATTTTCACTTCAGCTCATGTTTGGGGCAAGCCACGACTATCAAGGGAAGGCAGGGCGTCCACATGCTCGAAAGAGCTCTTGACGCAGCATGTGGTGATCATTTTTGGAGATTGAGAGCCACATGCCCATCCGATCTTACTGGCTGTGTAACTTCTGAACACCGCAGGAGCTCAAGTCCCGTGCGACCTGAGAGTGAGCCAGAAGGATGACCAGTATTAGGCTGGTTCAAAGTCCCGAGAGCTCTCAGGTCTCCGCTGTGTCGACCATAGCCTGGACCTGATGTCCAGGGAAAGAGGCTGGCAGTGTTCCAGGAGCTCCCATCAGAGGCAAACTCAGCCTGCATCTGTATAATGAGAACACTGCGACCCATTGATCCCAGCTCTGTTCTCAAACACCCAGGGCAATGACCAGTCTTGAACCTCGCAAACGCGAAAATGAGGCTGTTTTCAATGTTTATCGGAGGTCTGACGTTGGCCGTTGGCATAGCTGCGGCTCCCTCGCTTGCATGCAATGCAGCATGTTAAAATTTCCAGTACAGTTCCTCTACCAGACAGTGAACATCTTGACTGATCACGCGATATAGGATGATTGCGCACGTGCGGTCACCGGGACTGGGGCTCTGGTTGCGTCCCGTTCCCAGGACTGCCAGAGCTTCATGTCCTGTACCGTGACGCCTGTTCCGACAACATCAACCAGCACCACGACCGTCACTGCCATTGTTACCTCTGCTAGCGCTGTCACTGTGGTCCCGGCTCCATTCGTGACCACCTACACAACTTTAGCCTACTCGGAGAATGGGGAGGCGGGTAGGCGAGCGCTAGCAAGCGCAGGTCCGGTGATGAACTGCGCCTTCGCTGTTCCCGCCTATGCCACCACTTGCAGCGGTGTGGTGCGTTATTCCAGCGCGTGCTCGTGCTTCGGAGTCAGTCGCAGCACCACGACCCTCTGGCCGGCCAAGAGCATAATGATGCAGACGGTGACAATAACCTCCACTGTGGTCGCTCCCTTCACGACGACTCTGGACCCCGTCGCCGTCTCCACCGCTTAGGAGCCGGTGCCGCCTAGCCTCTGCGGTAATGGTGGTCTTCAGTGGGCATACTATGATGATTACTCTGGGGAAGATCTTGATGCGTACGAGCCGGCCCACCTAAAGACGCAGACGCCGAGTGTCACGGGCGTGACGGATTACGTCCACCACGGAAATCCTGCAGACTATGAGAACAAGGTGGCTACAGTGTACGGTACACCGGGCCTGTCCGCCTTCCGCTTGGCGATTAACCACCGTGGTTACATATTCGCACCTGAGACGGGCAGGTACAAGTTCGAGTTCTACTATGTTGACGACATTGCCTTCATATGGATTGGCTCGAATGCGTACAGCGGCTGGACTCGATCCAACGCCAACCAGATCGTGGAAATCACTTACCGGGACGACGGCTTCGCCACTAGTTATCTTGATCTAGTGGCGGGCCAGTACTACCCATTCTGCATAGCCTACTACAACAGCTACAACGGCGACTATGGCAGCCTGAACTTTCATCTGATCGCGCCCAGTGGCTACGCTCCGATTCTCAATGATCACTATTACAAGTACAACCCATTTGTTGTCCAGTACTCGTGCGATGGCGTTGCGGCGCCAGCTTATCCGCCCTGGGTAGCAGAAACTTAGGACACGTTTTTAGCATACTGTTAGTTTCGGAACATGCATGGATCGGTTATAGGTTTTTGTGCAACATAAATGCTCGAACATATTTTTATTATCCTGAATAGACGAAGAGACGAGGAAAGAACCCGAGTTGCCATCCTAGCCTACTGACGGGATGAAACTCTCTTGATGACCTTCAAGTCATTTCTTACACTGGTGGCTTGATCCTATCTATTCAGACGTGAGATTCGAAGAACGGCACGCACCGCGTGATAACCGAAACATCACGAATTTCACGAACAAAAGCGGCGAATCTCACCCAGGTAATCTGATAAATCAATCTCCAGCTCATCACGAGTCCAGTTTTCGGCAGAACTTGACTTGAGCGAAGTGGCTGATGCGGCAATTGCGGGCCAAGCCACAAGTTTGTGCTTAGATGCTCCGAACTTTCCGAATTCCACTAATTCCCCCGTCTCGAGGTCAGTCCTGAATTGAGTTGAATGTCTGACGCTGGCTGCTGCTGCTCCACAAACGCCCAGCCCAAAACTCTAATATTCGCGAGCCATAGCTGCTCCGCAGTCAGTATGATGGTAGACCTAAGTGAGCATGCAGAGCGAGGGGTCGAAGAAAAAAAGGCATCAAGGAGTTTCATCGATAATTTGTGATCTGCTGCATAAGTAGATCAAAGTATATAAGCTTCTTCGCCTCGTTCATCAGTCATCTTATGTGTCTATCATCTAGTGTCTATTACCACAATCTTGCGTCTATTACCAAACTTCTTCATCTTCATCTTCGTCTTAATCCCGCCATATCCGTCTCAACATCCACGCATCTCCCACCACAGCACCACCATCTCCTCCGCCACCAACAATGTCCATCCCCGCCACACACAACGACCCCTCCAAAGTCCAACTCATCCGCCTCAGCCACATCTACTACAGCCACCCGGACCTGACCAAATTCTGCACCTTCGCGCACGACTTTGGGCTCGTCGAAGCCGGCCGCAGCCCCGACGGCAGCACCATCTACTTCCGCGGCTACGGCAAGGATCCGTACGTGTACGTAGCAACGCAGAGTGCCGCCGGCAGCTCTCCGACGTATGGCGGGCCCGCCTTCGTCGCCCGCGACAGCACCGAGTTCGAGAAAGCCGCGCGCATCCCTGGAGCTAGCGTCTCCGAGCTCACGGACGCGCCGGGCGGTGGGCAGTTGGTGACCATTGCCCGGCCGGATGGGATGTTCGTGCATGTCGTCTTTGGGCAGGAGGAGCGGAGTGTTGATGATGGCGTCAATGGAACAAACGGGTCCAATGGAACAAACGGGTCCAATGGAACAAACGGGTCCAATGGAACAAACGGCACCGGCAAGATGTCATCACCAACCGACACATCCACGCACCTCCCCAGCGCCACGCACGAGCACCAAGGCCCATACAACAAACCGCTCAACACGCAACGGCGGGGCCTGTTCCAGCGGTACCACGCCGGCCCCGCGCTGATCCACAAAGCCGGCCACACCGGCTACGTGCTCGCCAGCGACGCCTTCCTCTCCGAAGTAGAATTCTACACCACCCACTTCAACTTCACCCACTCCGACATCCTCTGGTCATCCGAGGACCCTAAAGTCGACATAATCACATTCATGCACCTAGACCTCGGCTCGTCCTACTCCGATCACCACAGCCTCTTCCTGTCGCGCGGGCCTCCCTCCGTGACCAAATCATACGTGCACCACACCTCTTTCGAGGTGGAGGATTTCGACACGCAGCTGCTGGGGCACGAGTGGTTGGCCCAAAAGGGCTGGGAGGCGGTTTGGGGCGTCGGCAGGCATATTGAGGGAAGTCAGGTTTTCGATTATTGGCGGGATCCGGACGGGTTTTGTGTGGAGCACTACTGTGATGGCGATGTGCTGAATAACGAGAATGAGACGATGAGGAGGGTAGCGGGCAAGTTGTCCGTCTGGGGCCCGGAGCTGCCGGTGGATTTCTTTGATGATAAGGTCAAAGCGTTGGCGTGAGGTTGTGTTGAAAGGAGAGGTGTGTATGAATACTTGAGATTTCAGAATCTTTTGCGATGACGATTCTATACAGGGTTAGTTATGTCTCCTGACAATATTCTTGGCTGCTCCATATATGTGCAAATTCAGGGAACTTGTCCTCACATGACCCACAACTGGAGAACATCATGAATGGAGATTTTCGATAGTAAACGTGAGCCATCCGCATTTGTTGGCTCGCTGCCTGACAGCCTGCAGATTGAGTATTACCTCGGAAGTCACTTCTTAGGTACATGAAAAATTTATCAAGCAGCATCATATCCTCTGACGATCACACAGATAGGTAAGTCCATGCATTAAAGCCTCTCTCGTTCGTATCACTACATCGTATAGGCCTCGAAATTGTATGAACCTTCCCTCTATCTTTCTCTCACCTTCACTCCTCGTCAAAAATCAGCGGCCACAGTCTCCACAATGCCAACCAGGTCCTTCACAGCCGTCAGGTTCGGACAATGTCCCGTCTCGAGCTCAAAGGTCTTGACCTCAACCCTCTGTTCCTCCAACTCCTTCACAAAACTCCTCTGATATCCAATTGGGACCGTCTTATCCACCGTCGTCAAAACATACGTGACCGGAATATCTCGCCACGCCGCATGTTCAGTCTTCTGATACATGCAGTGCCCATTCCACCGCACGTACGACTCCACCGCCTCCTTGTAGTCCTGTTCCGTCATATCCTCCGACTCGCCGATCACCAGCGTTTTGTAGTCCGAGTGCACGCAACTCCTGTCGTCCTCAAACGAGAAAACCACGGGTATCAGATCTTCGTTTCCGAACTCTTGGACTTTTTCGATCATTGCTTTGTTCTCGGCCATGGCGTACGCGGCGATGTAGACGAGGTTGGAGATGCCGCCGAGTAGGCCTTGTTTTCGTCGTGTGGCGAGCCCGAGTCCGTGTAGAGCGTTGCTTCCGGCCTGCCCGCCGTACGAGTGCATGAGGGCAATGACGGTGTGTCCGGCTTCGACGAGACTCGTGGCGTGAGACCGGATGAGCGCCGTGTCGGCGTATAGGTCGGCGGTTGGTGGGCGGGCTTCACTCACGGACGGGAGGCGAGGGATGTGGACTTCAAAGCCGGCAATGACCAGGGCAGAACGTAGTCTTTCATAGGAACGGGGTGTGTGCCAGGCGCCAGACACGAGGAGAATGGTCGGTTTGGTTCTGGTCGTCGTCATTTTTCCTTTGCTGAAATGGGCCAGCGGAACAAGTATGCAGTAATAAGCGGGAAGAACAGTAGCAAGTGAGGGGAAACGAGAGAAAAAATAACGATCAACGAAATCTCTTGAAGAGATGGTACAACAGGCTGATAAGTGGTATGATACTGTAAAGGTGTCAGACTTGTTGTGGCACGGCTCGTAGCATTCCCAAAATGGTGAGCAGGCCAAAGGTACCAGACCACAAGATTTGGGCGGAGGGTTAAGAGATGAATGAGACTGAGCCTTCACATGTACACTGGATCCAGGATCGCGGAAAGTGCTGGACAATGGTGACTATGGCATGTCTTTCCAGATCAATTCTCCGAGTACATTAGTCTGGCGGATACAGTCATTGGTTGTGAGAATGCGTCAATATCTATTTCACTTCTCTCACTTCCCTCTATTTCTACTGCAATGAAATTGAGTTTTGCATAGACAAAAGGTAGCATTTCTTGGAAACGTGGACAGTACTTCAAGCTCGTTTGCGATCCATGGCGTACGATGTAAGATGTAAGACGTAAGATGAACGCCGCAAAGCGACCCGGGGCCAGGCATTGCTCCCAAATCGAGCCAAATCACGTGCTGATGAATCTCACGTGCTTTAGCTGAGTCATCAGAAACTTTGGAAACACGCGAGACGTTCGACATAAAGATACAAGCAATGAACGCATAGCGAACTTTTGGGTGCTCAAATCATTTAATTGTCGACTTCATTATACATCATGCAAGACTAGGAGGATACTCGAGATGCGATGGCTCAAGTCCACCCCTCAACTCGTTCATGCAGGCCTCATCTAGCCCCGCTCTCGATGCGGCGTTGGCGGCTAGACGAGGCTGACGTGTGGTCAATATTTCTGTGAGCTTTCTTTTCGTCTTTCAAGCGAACATATAGCCTCGTTCCTAGTCATCGAATTGATTGTTATATGCGAGTCGCGTGCCGTCTTGACAATCCTGGTGTGTGCGAAAGTTGGTCAAAGCCATCTGCCAAGTACATGTTATCCTTCTGTGGTTTAGTTTACCTCACGACTTCTGAGTATGGCGTCGTCTGCCGACGAGCAACGCATCCGGAAGCGAGACAAGTATAGACCAATTGCGCTGCTGAAGGTACCGGGCAGCCTCTTTTCTAGAGTTCGAAGCCGCTCGCCGAGTTTACCAAACTCCTCCGCGCAGCACTTAACTTCCCCGGCCTCGGCCACTTCCCCTTCGTCTCCGAGATTCAATCCGTTCTACACGCTCCACCAGCAAGCCTTTGAGAAGTACAAGCAACTTGAACCTGAGAAGGCTGCCACCTTTGAGAAGCTCTGTCCTAAATTTGACGACTCTAACCTTTCGGTACGATACCTTAATCGACTCGACACTATCATTACTAAGATGCAAACAGAAGACGGGATGGCAGCAGCAGCTGTCCAGCTTCATCAAAGACAAGCAATCAGAGGACAAGGAGCAAAGACCGAAAATCCAGCTTGGAGGAAAGGAGCGCCTAATCCTGGGTGATTATCTGGGGAAGGCGGCAGGATGGATCAACAGTATGATAGCGGTGGGCGACAGCGCGGTACAGTTTGATCCAGTCCATGCAGCCTTACCATGGGCAGGCTTCCGATTTGTTTTGAAGGTGTGTTGTGAATCCACTGCTGAGGTTATTTCCTCGCGTCGTTGAACTGATTGGACATCTCAGAGCGCCATCAATTACCACGAAACTCAAAAGACCGTCTGGAACGGGACGGAGATCATTTGCAAGGATCTAGCATGGATCAGTCTCCAGGAACGCTTATTCTATGACGGAAACAGTACTGCAGAGAAGCAGCTGCAAGATGCCTGTCTCGATTTCTATATTGAGATCTTTGGTACTCTTGGGAAATACATCTCCTACTATCATGAGCGCAAGCTAGGTTTGTCAGCCGAATCACCAAAAACTCAGATGTGAACTGACTCGAAGTCCGTATAGCCAAGGTACTGAAGAGCCCTTTTGCGTCTGAAACCGAATTTGCCGAATGCTTCAATCGACTCGAAGGCCTCAAGACCAGGGTGAGGGACTGCTCAGCCCTTGTTGCTCGTGACAGCCAAATCGGCGCGCGGGAGGACATTAAAAACTTGCTCTCCTACCTTGCGCGATTTGATGAGCCGTTCCAACATGTGCAAGAGGTCAGAGATGAGATGTTTGAATTCATGGCAGCCGATGAAGAACGGCGAACTCTCGACTGGATCTCACAAATCCCTCACGCAGACCATCTTGAGTCTGCATACGCCAAGGCAATGGACGGGACAGGCGAATGGCTTTGGACTGAGCAGGAATTCGTGACTTGGCAAGAATCCAGCGTATCTCAGGTTCTCCGAGTACATGGAGGGCCAGGCTCAGGCAAAAGCACGCTCCTGTGAGTAGATACACGTTGCTCTGAAGCGGGCCTTCTGGCTGACTTGTGCAGTTCAATGCTCGTCAAGAAGCTTCAGTCAGCATCTGAACGAAGCAGCAGCTTAAGTCCCGTATGGTTCTTCTGTCTCCGATCCTCCGACCAGAAGGAGAGGAGCGATCCGATATCAATCATCCGCAGCCTTGTGCGCCAGCTTGCCATATCGCCCACTGATAAAAAGATGAACTCCAGACTAGTCAAGATCTACCAGGAACGAGATCAAAAGGGTCTGCCGCAGAAGTTTATTGAGATACTTGACATGTGTAAGGAACTGGTGCAAGACAGAGGACCGACCTTCATCTTGATAGACGCTCTCGACGAGTGCAACCCTCATACGAGGGGAGACCTATTGCGGTTTCTCACTGGTCTCCTTGAGAGCTGTTCGCAGTTGGTAAAAATTTTCGTCACAAGCCGAGATGATCGTCAACAGTCTACCATCCTCGATTATCCGGAGATCAGAATTACTGCCGACATCAACAGGAGCGACATTGACCGCTATATCGACACAGAGGTGAAAGAAAGAATCAAACGCAAGGAGATTCTGGACGGCCTGGTATCGGACGAGCTACGCGCAGAGATCATCGAAACATTGCGTAGCAAAGCAGATGGCATGTGAGTAGTTACTCTCCAGGCTTATAGACCGTTGTACAGCTGGACGGAAATTTTGACCCGCCTTCCATTTAGGTTTCGCTGGGTTGCTCTTCAGCTGCAACTATTATCGAGGCGCGAGAACGAAGACGACATTCGCACGGATCTCAGCAGACTTCCTGCCGACCTCCAAAGAAGTTACATGGGGCTCTTCGAATACGAAATGCAAGGTCTACCTAAGGAACACAAACAGTATAATATTGCCATACGCTCCTTCAAGTGGCTCCTCGTTGCCAAAAGTGAGCTGTCGGAGAAAGATTTCTGCATCTTGACGGGGCATTTCCATAGGGAAACAGGCCAGCCGGCAGAGAGGCAAACGCTACTGCGCTACTGCTTCAGCTTGGTCGAGTTTGATGAGACGCGTCGCGTATTCAAACTTTGCCATCTATCTGTGCGTGAGTTCTTCGAATCACAAGAGTTCCTCAGCAAGAATGAGGAATTTCGCGAAGAGAGGCTCCATGCAGAGGCAGCCAGTATTTGTCTCGACCTCGTTTTCCACGGTATCAAGTCGAAGATAGAACTCCCCGGCTATCCTCTTACCACATGGCCGTACCATGCCTCGAAAGCCGCCGAATGTCGACTCCCAACCTCGCCGTTGCAACTTTCTAAAAAGCTTGAAAAGCTCTTGTTGGAGCAGGAGTGTTTCGACTCATGGGTAGAGCTGGTTTCCCCTCGAAAATGCGAGTGGCTTTGGGATTACGATGACACTCGTACTTCAAATCAACTACCAGCACCTCATCGCTTGATGGTGGCCTGCCAATGGGGTCTGCACGAGTACGTCAAGGAAATTGGCAAACACATGCCCAAAGAGACGCTAGAAGACATCGTTATGTCACGAGTATACAGGCAATATGATCTTGTTTGCGCCGCCGCTCAGTTCGGTCACGAGCAAGTTTTGAAGACGCTATTCGAGCTCGGTATGAGTGCGAGAATGCGCCCTGGTCGGAAGTACAATCCGATTTTTTGCGCTATAAGACACGGACACTGCTTTCTAGTTCCGTTCCTCCTAGACAACGAGGGCGAGGTGGACGGAATCGACATCGTTTATGGTAGTCCACTGATGGCCGCAGCCGAGCATAATCAATGTGATACGATACGTTTACTGATAAATCGCGGGGCCAAGGTTGATCTCAATGGAATACCTGAAGGAACGGCACTCGTGTCGGCGGCAAGCCATGGGAATGTTGAAGCTTTCACCTTGCTGATCCAAAATGGCGCTGACGTTAACCTCGTGGGAGGAAAATATGGAACGGCGCTTGGAGCAGCCGCTTGGGGAGGTAAAATCGAGATAATACAGCTACTATTCGAGCGCGGCGCTGACGTTAACCTCGTGGGAGAAGACTTTGGAACGGCGCTTGGAGTAGCCGCTGCTAGAGGTGAAATCGAGATAATACAGCTATTACTCGAGCGCGGCGCTGACGTTAACCTCGTGGGAGGAGATTATGGAACGGCGCTTGGAGCAGCCGCTTGGGGAGGTGAAATCGAGATAATACAGCTACTACTCGAGCGCGGCGCTGACGTTAACCTCGTGGGAGGAGCATTTGGAACGGCGCTTGGAGCAGCCGCTGCTGGAGGTGAAATCGAGATAATACAGCTATTACTCGAGCGCGGCGCTGACGTTAACCTCGTGGAGGGAGTTTATGGAACGGCGCTTGGAGCAGCCGCTGCTGGAGGTAAAATCGAGATAATACAGCTATTACTCGAGCGCGGCGCTGACGTTAACCTCGTGGGAGGACACTTTGGAACGGCGCTTGGAGTAGCTATTTGGAGAGGTAAAATCGAGATAATACAGCTACTACTCGAGCGCGGCGCTGACGTTAACCTCGTGGGAGGATACTTTGGAACGGCGCTTGGAGTAGCTAGTTGGAGAGGTAAAATCGAGATAATACGGCTGCTACTCGAGCGCGGCGCTGGTGTTAACCTCGTGGGGGGAGAATATGGAACGGCGCTTGGAGCAGCCGCTTATAGAGGTAAAATCGAGATAATACAGCTATTACTCGAGCGCGGCGCTGACGTTAACCTCGTGGGAGGAAGATTTAGAACGGCGCTTGGAGCAGCCGCTGCTAGAGGTGAAATCGAGATAATACAGCTATTACTCGAGCGCGGCGCTGAAGTTAATTTAAGATTTTGGGGAAGGACCCCTCTTGATATCTATACGACAGATTATCAGCAGAAGTCTCCATGGTCAAGGAATCGTCGTGAGGTTACTGACCTTCTGGTCAAGCATGGCGCAGAACATTCGGCTGATTTCCAAAGAGGTGAAGCGAGAAGGCAGCAGAGAGCACTTGTCGCGCAGGATGAGATCTTTGACACCGACATTCTGTTTGCAATGAAGGCGAGCGAAGAGTTAGGAACAGTGTTGAGATAACAAAAGACTTGCAGCACAGACGGATGCTGAAGAAGCATGGCCTTCTTGTTCAGATGAACACTGAGCCGATGATGATCAGAGTGTGCCGTGAGGAGAGTGCGCGATGACAAACGGCTGTCGGCCGCAAAGACGAGCATCATGGGCGCGTTCCAATGCTCGGGCCATTGCTGCAGCCAAGCGTTTTGCGAAGTTCGTGATCAATGCCTGAATTGTAGGTCTGCGGAGTGCTCCACAAAGATCAGAGTGCAACATGAGCTGTTACATGTCATTGGCAAGGATCTTTGCTTCGCTGCTGCAAGCGTCGTGAGCACCCTTGTCTGACTTCAGCATAATGGCTTGAGCTGCTTGTTTGGTTCACCTTAACATCTCTGGCACATGTTCTGCAGTCCGTTCCTGGATACCGCCAAACGTCTCGCGACATGGCCTTCAGAGCAGACTCTTTTTGCACTGCAAGATGTACAAGTACTAAAAAATAGGCTTGAGAGCTGAGAAAAACGAACATTACGCTCATGCGCCGTAACAGAGAAGCTTCGCATAGGCCGTGTCCAACATTCGAGAGCTGAAAAGGCAGGAATGTGTGAGATGGGTACCAGAAGCAGGTAATGGAAAGTGTGAGATTCTTAACAACAGCACTGTATACATTCTTTCAAGACTCTGGTGCCCAGATAGTAGAACAGAACGAGTGTCCGGACATATCTTAACGGTGGACTTCTTGGCTGATTACTCAGGCATACATTGATCAGTATCTTGTAGCGTCCTAAAACATTCGACATGCTGAACAAACTCAAGACCATCTTGGCCATGTACATGATTCAAGGACTGCCTTGAAATAAAGCCACGCGAAATCTGTAAAAATCTGCCAATGAAGGTCAGAGATGTACAAGCAGTTTTTGTCGTGAGTAGAGAGACATGAAACTTCTGTGATGAGCAAGAGAAATTAAAACGAACAATAACGGGATTTCGGGATCCCGGGATTCTTCTAATAGCAAGGCTTCTTTTGGACACTGAGCACCTGGGTATGCAGAAGAGGAAATTAACTTGGCGACGCATGGCGCGGAACAGTGAAGCTTCACACCACAAACCTACCCTCTTGCTCACAATACACCCTGTTGCGATCGTCGCTTTTGTCACTCATTCAGTGTTATTTTTTGCTTCTCACCAACGATTTTTCCAAGCAGAAAACCTGGCTCACAAGCACAGAAATTCTCAAACGTTGAACACGAAAAATTTATTCATCATAACAATGCAGATGGTTGAAAAGGCTGCGATTGTTGTTAAGATTGCTTCATGTGGTTGAAGAAGGAAGAGGATTGAAAAAGACAAACTTTAACACTGTCATTCTTCGCAAAACATCTTGGGTATATCTCACAACAAGGAACAAGGCAGAAATCCTCCTCGAGAGCAGTCAGAGCAGTGTTCTGTACTACCGGAGCAGCTTCAAACCAACCCAGCGCTGCAAGCCTCCATAAGGGGACAACATCATGTCATACGACCTCAATGTCCTCTGGCCAGCCAGCCTCACCTCTCCCGCATCAAACCCAGCCTCCAATTTCGCCACAGCGTCCACCCCAAACCCCGGTACCAGCACCACAACCCAAACGCATCTCGACATCCAACGCACCCTAACCTTCCTCTCCGAGCTCTCTTACGACGTCGTCGCGCTAAACCACACCATCCGGGGCCGACTGCCCTCAGAAATCCTCAACGCCATCCCCACAGCCCTCCCCTTCACCGTCCCTTCCCGGCTCAAGATCCTACGGCGCGTAACCCTCGAACTCACCGACGCCGGACAAAACCACCGGCTCTCTCAACTCTCATCCGCCTACGACATCCTCGCCCTACGCCCCACCGACGAGAAAACTCTCGCCCTAGCCTGCCAATCCCTCGACTGCGACATCATCAGCCTCGACCTCACCCGCCGCTACCCCTTCTTCTTCCGCTTCAAAACCCTCGGCACGGCGGTGGCGCGCGGCATCCGCTTCGAGCTGTGCTACGGCCAAGCCATCGGCGGACCCGGGTCGACAGCATCCACCTCGGGAGTCGACGAGACCACGGCCCGCCGGAACCTCATCTCCAACGCGACAGGGATCATTCGGGCCACCCGTGGTCGTGGCATCGTGATCAGCAGCGAAGCGTGTCGCGCGCTGGCGTGTCGCGGACCAGCGGACGTGGTCAATCTCGCGTGTATCTGGGGACTCAGCCAGGAACGCGGGACGGAGGCGGTGGGGAGGGAGGCGCGCGCCGTCGTGGTGCAGGCGGAGATGAAGCGCAGGAGTTTTCGGGGAGCGGTCGATGTAGTGTATGGTGGGGAGAAGCCGGAGGTCAGGCCGAAACCGGCAGGTGCGAAGCAGGGTGGTGCGAAAGGTGCTGCTGGGGCTGGTGCTGGTGCTGGTGTGAAGCGGAAGGCGGGCAATATGGAAGGCGGTCCAGGAGTGGGTGCGGGTGGCGAGGTCACGCTGTCGAAACGAGAGAAGAAGCGTAGGGAAAAGGCGGCTAGGGAGGCGGCGGCGGAGAAGCTTAATGAGGAGGCGAGGGTGCAGATTGAGCGGGAGAAGGAGACGGGACAGTTAGGAGAGGAGAGGATGGATGTCTAGCGTCATTGTGGGAGAGGTGTTGAGCTAAGCTGCTCTAACAGTGTATGTACTATACGACGGACTTGTCTGGTCAGTTGCAGACTTGTTGGAATGCTTGCTGGATGGCACAGCACAGTGAATTGCTTTTCTGATCAAAGAGTCTTTACCTTTTGAGATCAATCGATTAATGACTACTGGGAAGCCATACTGCTTAGGAGCAGTTGTTCACCCATTTCTCACACGCTTTCGGTCATATGACGATAACAAGGAGTACTGGTCTAGTAGTAAAAGATTTGTTGATTACTAAAATAGTGGAAAAGAAAAGCAATAGCTAGTGGATATCAAAACATCTTCAAAGAGGCATCATCAATCGCGTGAATCGCCTCGACGTGCCAACTGCGAGCAAGGTAATAGAATAATCAAGTAGGCAAGCACCGGGCTTCGCTGTTGATATTGCTTGCTCGGTAACATACAATCAGCATCCATTGCCTCCTCTCATCGCCTCTCCATACTCCTCTCTCCATGCCCATCTCTCAAAACTGCAGATTCGAGATCAGCACCTCATTAACCTGGACCGTCGTCCCACTGCTGCTGCTGCTCCCGCTGCTGCCACTGCTCCCGCTGCTTCCACTACCTCCGAAATTAAAAGGCTGCGGTCCAGGCGACGCCGCACTGCCCGCAGCAGCCGCACTGCCCGCAGCAGCCGCAGCCGCCGTAGCAGGAGCGTTAGCACCGCCGACATTCACGCCCTCCACGCTCGGGTTTCCACCGGCAGCAGCAGAAGACGCTGGCGCTGCAGAAGAGGCGGGTGCCGCGGCTGAAGATGTGGTTGGAGGCGCTGCCGAGGAAGAAGGTGCGGGAGAGGTCATGGTGAGCATTGTGGTTGGAGGCGCAGAGGAGGCAGAAGAGGAGGGTGAAGAGGCGGAAGATGCGGCTGGAGAGGAAGAGGCTGGTGCGGAGGATGCTGGTGCGGAAGCAGAGGCAGAGGCAGATGATGCTGCGGCTGCAACGTTGCCGTTCAGCGAGGAAATGGCCGTTATTGCTGGTGCGTCGAAGTAGTTGGACACGGTCGAATAGATGTATGTCGACACCTGCGCCGCCGCCGTCTTGGCTGGGTCTGGCGCGTCAAAGGCATTGAGTGCGTGAGACAGGGTCGGCACTGTTTGGTCGACCTCTTCGGTCGCGGTCACGGCGTGCACCCAGGCTTCGGAGACGATGGACAGCATTGCGCTGGCTGCGGGGATGGCGCTGGTGTCGGTCGCGGCGCGCTGTGCTAGACTTGCTGTTGCTGTGGCGGAGGCTGAAGATGCGCCGGAGCTGGCGGCGGCATTGTCGGCTCCTATCGCGCTGGTAGCTGCTGGGTTTGGTGGTCCGAAGGCGTCGGACACGGTCGATAGTGCAGCTGCCTGGTTGGCGGCGACCAGGGCGAAGAGTGCGCTTGCTTGGATGCTGACCCTCATTTTTGCTTTCCTTGCTCTTATTTCTTCCCTCTTGCTCAAGTCTCTTCTTTTTGTCTTCGTCCGTCGCGTGTGTTTCTTCGTAAGAGTCGTCGGTTTGTTGGGCGCGCTGCGCTTGCTGTAGCCACCAGGGCTGTATTAAAGATCTTGTAAAGGAAAATGGGTCGTCGATGCGGCCAGCACAGACAGAAAAGAAAGGATCAACAAAAGAAAACAATTACCGATGACAGAAGAAGAGATCTTCGCAGCCGGAAACGCTGGGCATCGCCACTATTAAGAGGGACAGCATGTCGCCACAGACCCTCCGCGGCATTATCCACGCATCAGCAATGTCGACTCATCCTGCCTGATCTCCTTGCGGGCATGAATCGTCATGCCAAGGGCCCAAGCTGATCATGTTTCATCTGTCACCTTCTCCCGCTCCGCGTGGTTCATGCATCCGCTAACCCGTCCCGGGATTGGCGGGCTGCCGCCGGTGGATTCTCACTAAGCCACTGGCAAAGAGCCCCCGGAGCTTCCATTCTCGTTGCACCCAACACTGCCTGACTGCTCTGACTGCCTGCTGGGGAGACGTTTTCTCCATTTTCGACTTCATGCGTGCCTTTGTCCAGTCAGCATACGGGTGTTCCTGACGCCTGCGCCGGATCCGACGCCGGAGTCTGCTGATGGGCGACCGTATCTCAAAATGTCCCAAACATGGGCTCTCTGGATAGGCTTCTGACAGAACTGAGGGACTCGTTGATCAAGAAAATCTGCTATGCTCCAGAGTATCTGTACCCGAGAGGTGATATTGATCGCTGTGCACAGGCACAAGGGTTCAAGAGTCACAAGTCAAAGTCGAAACAATTCACCGTATCTGTTGACTATTTCCCAAGGCATCGATTGCTACCAAAATTGACAAGACAAATGCATAGTTCAAGTCTGTGACAAGCAACGACACGGACGCGTCTGCATATTGTATCAGTCTCGTGATAGCAGGCAATCTCATGGGTGAGTTGGTGAAACTCAAGTTCGGTGTTGGCTAAACGGAGACCGGGAGCAGGGCAGACCCGGTCCTAGCGGAAATAGCAGTGTCTGACTGACCGCCCATCGAAGAGACGACTTCGGAATTTACTCCGATCGCTCCCCAGAAGTTCAATGCATCGACTTGGTTTGGTGTCTTTACAGGTGCATGTGTTTCTACGTTGGGATGGCGTTCGTGCTACTTTTCATTGACACTAGAATCTGAAGTATCCAGAATAGATAGTTGGATTGTTGAATACCGTGTAATAACAACTGTACTATAATTATCTCCTACAACCGCGTCATGGCCTCTCTCGACGCGCTCGAGTACAACCCGGTCGATCATCTCAATGCCCTCTTCGGCCACCCTTCCACACTGAGCTCCGTATCAGGCGTCAATCGCTCACTCAGCGCCTATCAACACGAACTTGATGGCGAAATCAACGAGCTCGTGGCTCAACAGGCTGCCTCTGATTCGGAAAGCATTCGACGGATCCAGGCAGCCAAGACCGATCTCGACGAGCTCTTCCGGAAGATCGATCATGTCCAGGCACGCGCTGCTGAGACCGAGAGGACCATCACCGAGATGACAGCCGATATCAAACGGCTCGACAGCACCAAAAAGAACCTGACGCTATCTATGACCGCGCTAAAGCGGCTCCAGATGTTGACCACCGCATACGAGCAACTGCAAGCTCTGAGCAACACGCGTCAATATCGAGACTGCGCCCAGTTGCTCCAAGCCGTCATCCAGCTCATGGCCCATTTTAAGACGTATCGTTCCGTCGACCAGATCGCCACGCTGAGCCGGAACGTGTCCGAGACGCAGCGCGAGATGCTCGAGCAGGTCTGCGAGGACTTTGAAATCACCTTTGCCCGAGGCGAGGTTGAGCAGAAACGCGCCATGCTGTCCGAGGGCTGTCTCGTCATGGACGCGCTGGGTGAGCACGCTAGGACGAGGCTCATCACCTGGTACAGCAACACTCAGCTGCGAGAATACCGTGCACTGTTTCGCAGCTCGGACGAGGCTGGGTCGCTGGACAACATCTCGAGGCGTTATTCATGGTTCAAGCGACTCCTGAAGTCGTATGACGACCAACATGCCCCCATCTTTCCGATTCAGTGGCATGTCGACGAATTTCTGGCCAATTCATTCTGTGAGAGCACTCGAGACGATTTCCGGTCCGTTCTGGCCAAGGCTGTCAAAAAGACCGAGGGCCAAGGCCTCGATCCGGACCTGCTTCTGTCGTGTCTGCAGGAGACACTTGACTTTGAGCACAGCCTAGAACGGAGGTTCATCAAGGCTTCGAGAGCCTCGGTCGACACGGTGGCCTCGACTGATGAGCAGCGTCAACCGTACGCTCGTGCAATGTCCGAAGCTTTTGAACCTTATCTGAGCGTGTGGATCGAGGCTCAGGACAAGAAGCTAACAGCCATGGTAGCCAGCTACAGGACACAGCCTGCCCTGGCTGTGGAGGAGCAGTTCAGTCCTCAGATGGTCATCACAACCTCAACCGAGCTGTTCGGATTTTACCGTGCCCTGCTTGCACAGTGTATGAAGCTTTCAACCGGCCATCAACTGCTTGAGCTATCGAAACTCTTTGGAAGAAATCTGGAGAGATACGCGCAGCAGGTGCTGCTGAACTACATCAGCGAGAGGCCGAGTGGGCAAACGCCGTCCCGAACGCCATCGGTGGAGGATCTGGTGCTAGTTCTAAACACAGCCGACTACTGCTACAGCACCAGCACACAGCTGGAAGAACGCATCCGATCGCGGATCGATGAGAAGTTCAAGGAGCAAGTCGACCTCGAGACTCAGGCGGACGAGTTCATGGGCATAGCCAACGCCTCGGTGCGTGGGCTGGTCCGCAAAGTCGAACTAGAGCTAGAGCCTGGCTGGCGAGTGATGCGGAACGCTGGCTGGAGCAAAGTGGAGGCTGTCAGCGAGCAGAGCGAATATTTGGGTGACATCTGCACCCGACTCACCGACCAGGTCAAAGCGGTGCTCGAAATCGTGCAGAAGCAGCAGTACGCGCGCGCCTTCTGCGACAACGTCGTCGAGCTGCTGGCCACCGCCTTTGCCGCGAACATCATGCAGTGCAAGCCGATCAGCGAAGTTGGCGCGGAGCAGCTGGGCCTCGACCTGCACAAACTGACCAAGCAGGCCGAGGAGCTAATCGTCTTAGCCTCGCCAACTGGCGTCACTCCGCCCGCTGCCTTCACAAAGCGTGTCAACCAGACCATGTCACGTGTCGGCCCGCTGCTGAAAACGCTTCAGGTCCGCCCTTCGCCGGCAGAGTCTCTGGTGGCAGCCTACCTGGTACACATCGGCGACAAGTCTGACACCAACTTCAGGCGCGTACTGGAACTAAAGGGCGTACGAAAAGCCGAGCAGGGTCAGTTGATGGAGCTCTTTGCCGCACACAAGGCCGGCTCGCGCTATGAGAGCTTGCCTGCGCAGTCCGCCTTCTTGACTCCGCTCGTCAATACGTCCTCTGGATTTGGGAGTGGTAGCACGGGAGCTGGAGGCTCCATTTCTGGTCTTCCCACGCTTGGTGTGCCTGGTGCCGTCCGACCGGGCCTGCCGAACCTGTTCGATAGCAGCTCTGCCTTCGGCAACGTCTTTCTCTCCGCGAAGGATTCAGTCGACAGGTTCGGGACGCCAAGCATGTCTGCCGCGGGGTCGAGGACTGTCAGTCCACAGCCTCCGGGAGCTGGAGTAGCAGGTGCGACCGCTAGTGTTGGGATGGGGATCGGTGCTGCTGGAGCCGGGGCTGCGGCGACGGCGGGCCAGGCTTTCGATGCGGCGAGTGGGAATGTTAATCAAAATTTGCGTAATCTTGGCAAGTTCTTCAAGCGAGATCTTGGCAATTTCGGCGGTAGATTTGGTGGAGGAAAGGTGGACGAAGGCGGGAAGTGAGTGTGAAATCTGATGAACTCGATTTTGCAGTCTATGTTGATTCGCAGGATGAGAGGTTGAGGAATATGTTGCTTCGATATAGTGGCGTGCTGTAACTGGTAATCACTGGACCAGAGACCAATGCATTGAGCGAATGTACAAATTTTTCCAGTTAGTAATACATATTCATTCCAGACGTAATAAAGGTCAACAACCTTCTTTCTATCGTTACAAGCGCCAGAACGTACGCAGCATCTCACAGCATCGCCATCACCAATCGCAGCATCTCACTGTCATCCACTCGTCGTCCCCTCCTTTCCCTTCCGTCCTCCTCCGCCGCCTCCTCCTCCTCTCGTCCTGCCCTCTTGATCTATTCTTCACCCAAAGTCAAGATCTTTCTTTCATCCGCCCACACAACGAGCACGTCCACCACTCATTCTCCATAAAGCTCCCACAACCAGCACACGCCCAGCCAATCGGCGCCTTCTCCTTCTTCTGCCGATCCGCGTCGACGATACGCTCTAGCTGAGCCGCCGTGCTCCGCGGCTTGAGCACCCTTTCATCATCTGTAGTTCGTGAGCTGGCCGGTCGTTTGCTTCCTGCTCCAGCTCCTTTTCCGGATCCAGCTCTGTTTCCGCCTCCAAGCTCATCGCTCGTCTGCTGTCTCGCAGTAGACGCACGAGCAGCCAGATCCACCAGTCTCGAGTCGTCCCTGTAGTCAGTTGGAGATAACATGGATGGCCGCTCGCAGCCGCATGCGTCGCAGGCTAGGTGGTTCGGTTCGTTGTGAAGCGTGCATACTTCGCATGTCCATCCCTCTTCCACCGCCGCCTTCTTTTTCACGGTACCCCTCGGTGAGCCTGCTCCCTCCCGGACATTGACAGGATCCGATTTGAGTTGAGGCTTCGTAGCCAGCGGGACAGGCGGCGGAGCAGCCGGAAAGTTGACAGGATCGCCCTCCCACTCCCACTCTCCGCCCGCCGCCCTCTCCCTATCCTCCCTCTCCTCCTGCGCAATCAGCTCCATGACAGCATCCATAATCGCCTTGTCATTCGCCTCGTCCTCCTCCGCCTGCGTCCGGAACCCATTCGCATTGACCTGCGCCACCAGCTCGCTGTCCCGCTGGACGCTTCCCGACCCGCAGCCCTGCGTGATCTCCTTCCTCCGTTCCGCTGCCCGGGCTATTACGGCGCGAATATCCTCACCCGGACCAACTCTCCTCCCACCCAACCTCCTCCCACCCAACCTCCTCCCCCCACTTCCGCCACCAGCATCGCCTCCCACATTAGGATCTCGCTGTCCCGCCCTCCGCCTCGCCGACACCGGATCTGCCGCTCCGAAACCACCACCCAGCCTCTGCCCACGTCCCAGGAACCCTTCACCAGAATACCCCTTCGCGACGAGGGCCTCCAGCTCCGCGCGCAGCTCGTCCCACAATTTGTGGAACGCCTGATTATGGGGTCCGTGCTCGATGTGCGCCAGCTCGTGCAGCATCGTGTCCAGCACGTTCTCGAAGGGGAGGAACTGGGTCTGGTCGGACGCGTAGCGCAGGCGCAGGCAGATCTTGCTGCCGTGGTTCCAGTTCAGGCCGAGGAGGTTGGGCTGAGGAGGGTAGAACTCTGCGAGCTCGGGGACCCGGTATCCGTGCTGCCGCATTATGGGCTTCAACAGGGTGGAGACTCGGCGGAGCGTGTGTAGCGCCTCGGAGGAGCGTGGCAATGTGGCGAGGTGCGAGTAGTTGGTTATTAGGGGGTCGTGTTCGCGGGTCATTTTGAGTGTGCGTTGGAGATTTGATGGTTGACTGAGGTTTTGCAGGACTGATGAGTTGATGGGTGGGAATATTTTTACACGAGTTGGTGTTGAGTTACGTGGAAGTCGTCGAGTCAGGCATCCATTCAACATTGAACGTGGCGAGGCATACTTTGAATAATTGATTATAAATGCCCGTAGAAAGTTCGAGACAGGACATTTGCTTGTTTGGGAGATCACTTTTGATAGCTTGTACGATATGTGGCATACATTGAGTAAACTTGTTACTTCTTTGTATTCACTCCATAAAATGTAGAGAAACTTATTCGAGATGCACGATGCGGCCAGATCCATAATGTAAACGGCCGCCAAGCTAAGCTCGCGGCTAAATCACAGACCTCAGCTCACAGTCACCGTCAACGCAAGGACTTGAACATTGTACGATATCGATACCAACAATTTCACCACTTCTTGTGTATCTGTCGGCACTGTGCCAAATCTCAAACAAGTTGCAAAGTCATGCATATTCAATGTCGAATAGAAGCGGTGTAGCAAACATGTTATTGAGCCGAAAAGAACTATTTCCCATATATATCTATACGCTGCCTCTGCTCATGCCACCTGGAGGATGCATATCGCAGACATCTCTATAACAAGAAGCTTATCGAACGAGCATTCGGTACCCATACCAGATATGTCATAGCGATATTTGTATTCTCAAGTTTGAAGTTTTGATATCAAGAGTTCTCGCATCAAGGACGTACGGGATCCGAACTTGCTTTATGAACGTCCACAGAAAGCTTGTATTTTTTAACGTTTTAAACCCCCTGTGAGCCCACTCTGCGTGTGATTGATGAATCTGGTCCATGATATGGCCTCCACCAGCCTCGTCCTAGCTGGGCCGTGGATGCGAGTGTCATCACATAAGCGGCACTCGACAGCACCCAGGTGGGTCTCTCGACCCACGTCGTCGCTGGACACAAGATGCAATTCAGAGCAACGAGTGGATCGGAGAGATCGTCTTGAAGCAAGCAGACTTGTCAAGATGGCCGTGTTCTTGACCGTTTGGATTTCTGGGGAGAATTGACGGTTAAAGCAGCAGGCTACGTGAAAAATCTGGACGGAAATGGCAAATCGTCCACGAATTGTCATCCAGTTCCGATTTTCTTATGTTTGTCTTACTTTGACAGCGCATGTTACCGCCCCCGGATGTCCCTTAAACCCACTTGTTCTTCCAATTTTTATGTTCGATATATCGTCAATTCAGAAGCCTACTGCTCGGACTAATATCTACGTCTCGACTCCGATGCTTTGCGGTGCTGCCACAGGTATATTGAGCATGCTTCGGCAATCAATGAGACTACATACAAAACTACCTAAGGATATGTGGACAACGAATCGTCCAAGATAAGTCAAACATGTTTGTATACCGCATCAGATATATGCATGTGGAATTCCATCGAATACATGCTTTGAGCTGACGAGCTGACAAGCTGTTCGTTATCGTAGCAGAGGAATTCGTTTGGAGCCATATCGATGGTCATAACGTGTTTGGCCACACTTCAGCCACTTGTGAAAGTCAAGACAGCTAACAAATGGGTGGTAGTGTGCACTCCGCGATCTCGCTCCCTTTGCGGAAAAGTGGCAGCTGTCACAATCGGTCTCCGATTCGCCCGACAGCAGCGGCAGCTCTTCCCAACAATCAACTGTTCGTGGAATGAGACTTGACCAAGACTCCCTGTAAAGCAAGGATTAGCAAAGGGAAACACTATTCCAACTAACTTCCTGTTGCAGGCTGTCAATCATACTTCCGGCCCATGTCGACAATGCTGAGGTGATTTGACATACATCGACATTGCTCGGAGCGGCATCTCAGCTTACTGGGATGACATGAGACTACCGCCGATTAGATGATGTACGAGTCTAGCGATAGCAGTCAGGTTGGGGATGACGAGTACTTTACAGCCAGCTACGGTTAGTGAGCTATGTGTAAGACATCTTATCTGAGACTTGTTTAAAGCAGCATCACCGGTACTTTCTCTCGGATAGGTACAAATGGGTGCCAGAGGCTACACCTTTCTTTAATCCCTGCCTGTGTCATCAGTTCACATGAGCGATATACTCTGAGCGATCGTAATCATGTCTTCCATTCCTGCCCAGGCAGCTCACAGCGAGCCAATCTACTCGAAATCGATGATTGAAAAGAAGAACTCGTCGCCGTGGTATAATACTAATTTAGACAAATATCTTACCAAAGAGGTGAGGCTCCTCCATGTCTCTACGAACCTAACCCAGTCATACCCACTGCAGCTACAATCTGCCCTTGACAACTTCAAAGTGCTAACCAAATAAAATCCAGACTCGCGCCCTCCTCGAGGACTACAGCGGCATCCCACTCAGCGAAGTATCCCGCCATATCCACGACATCGTAAGTCCCTCAGCTCACCAGCACCACCGCAAACCTACAACCCAACTAACCACCGCCCCTCCTCCCCCTCCCTCCAGCGCGACCAAGCCTGGGCCATCCGCGCCTACCCCTGTACCGGTATCGGGCTCTTCCTCCTCCCCAACATCAACCGGCTCCCCAACTACTCAACCCTCCTCCTCCGTCTCCGCTCCGGCTCCACCACCACCCTCCTCGACATCGGCTGCCACATGGGCCACGACCTCCGCCGGCTCCACCTGGACGGCGCGCCCGCCTCCTCCCTGCGGGGCATCGACCTCGTCAACCACTGGGACGTCGGCTACTCCCTGTTCCGGGACCGCGACCGCTTCAGCGTGCCGTACGGCATCTCCGACCTGCTCGACCCGCTCTCCCTCCCTCCCGATTTCGGCAAGGCGGATGTGGTAAGCATCTTCCATGTGCTGCACCAGTGGGTCTGGAAGGACCAGGTGCTTGCGTGCAAGCGGCTGGTGGATCTGCTGGCCCCCAAGGCGGGGAGCATGGTCGTGGGCTGCCAGATTGGGAATGTGGCTGAGAGAGAGTGGAGGGCGAGGGATGGGGAGGGTGGGGAGGTGGGGGGTGCGCAGTTCAGGCATACGCCGGCGAGTTGGGCGAGGATGTGGGAGGAGGTTGGGACGGAGACGGGGACGAGGTGGGTGGCGGAGGCCTGGTTGCGGACGTGGGAGGAGATGAGGTGGGACGAGGGGGATTTGGGGTGGTTGGAGGACGGGGCGAGGGTAATTGATTTTGTGGTCACGAGGGTGGATTGATGGCCTTTGTTAGGTTGGTGGGATATGATGGAGCGGTGAGGTGTTTGGCTACTGTACTAGCAGTATTATTCATGAGTTTGAATCACTACTTGTTGTGGAAGATACTTTTTTGCCTCTTGTTGTTGTTGATCGCAAGATCATTGCGAGATGTAAAGGAAAGACGTACGCTGTCTAAATATTCCCCATTTCCAACAGTTCAAAGATCCAATCAATATAGCACAGGCTTATCGTGAAGGATACGACAAGAAGAGGAAAAGGCACGAGGAATCTCCGCGACTCAGCTAGAAGAATGTACAGCAAGTTCGGCGCGTCTATAATTCATACAATCATTACTCCATACGTATGATACCAGGTGGAGTCAATCCACGCCCTAACATGCCCATTTCCAGCTTTTGAGCTAAGTCGAGACCTTTGCTGGTATTCATTCCTTTAGTCCATGCCGTCCAGCTTTTTCATACAATTCAAGTCACTAGTGAGGGAATTTTGGGCCAACACCCACTCAATCCACTCCTCACATTACCTGCCAATCTTGACCACAACCTCTTCCGTCTCTCTCTTAGGAGGAGCGTGAGGCGGCGCCGGCGATCGCGGGGTCGGTGGCAGCTGCGGCCTCGCCACGACAGTGCGGCGGCCGTTATCGTAGTAAACGTCCCGCTCGTAGATGCGCTCCTCGTCCCAGGATGGGCGCTCGGCTATCGCAGATGGTGGTGGCCTGGGGCTGTACGCTGGCCTGGGGCTTGGCGACGCACGAGGGTGGCGACGCTCCCATTCCATGTCTCGAATGCGCTGCTGACGTTGTTGCCGCATTCGATCGGAGAGGATGACCAGCTTATGGACGTCAGACTGTAGTCGTTCGTTAGCATCCAACTCTTGCCATGAAGAGGCCTCGAAAATAAGACAGGTGGCAAGCCGACTCACATATGACAGGTATTCCATGACGTAAAAGTAGTGCTCCGTCTCTTGAACCTCGTAGCCGCGCGATTCCAGAGCCTCGCGGATGACCAGGTCCTTGGTGATCTCCGTCCACATCTTGTCCTCGCGTGGTCGGCTGCCAATGTAGCGTGGGCCTCCGCGCATGCCAATCTCAGCGCCCTGACGCTCTCGCTCGTCCATGCCTCGACTGCTCCGCACACCCTGCATCAGACGGATGTCTTCGTCGTAGTAGTCGCCGCTCTGCTCGCCACGGCGACGAATGTCCACCTCCAGCGACGACCTAGGCCGCGGAGGAGGCGTGCGCTCTCTTGGTGCCGGCTCAGGTGCTGGTGTTCTCGCACGAGACCGTTCTGGAGCCTCGCGAATCTTACGTTCAATGGCCAGGTCGTCATCGTACGGCCGTCCGTCACGGTCGCCACGTCGGCGAATGTCAATCTCCTCGTCGTAGACAGTCTTTAGCGCTACTGGAGGGCTCCGTGCTCGTGGCTCGGGTCGCGATTCGGGCCGTGGCTCAGGTTGCCGAACCTCATAACCGTGGTCAATGTGATGGTGGTGGGTGATGACATTTTGATGAATCGTCGGTGCGCGAACAATATCTGGCTCTCTGGGAGGCGGTGGTGTGGGCTCACGCTCAGGAGAGGGCGATCTGCTCTTGCTCTTGCTCTTGCTCCTGTCGCGACGGATGATAATCTCCTCCTTACGACCGCCCCGACTTTGTTCCCTCTTGATGACGAGTTCGTCTTGTTCAGGCTCCGATCGCGGGCTTTCCGGACGGCGTGCCACTGGCTGTCTGACAGGAGAAGGTGAGCTGTTTCGTCGAATGACCAACTCTCGCTCCCGTTCACCAGGTGGCTTCCGCGATCGAGACCGGGTCCGGAACTCGACCTCCCTATCGCGGCCAGCGCGACGGTCACGCTCGCGAAACTCAAACTCTTCGTCTTCTTGTGTGCTACTCGGCGGCGGCCTTGGCCTCTCACGCACGGGTTCACGATGAGGTTCGCGTTGGCGTTCACGCTCACGTTCACGCTCCCGCTCTCGGATGCTGATTTCACGGTCACGATATCCTGGCCGGCTACGGTCGCGGATGCGAATGTCGTCCTCGTGGACGACACTCGGAGGCGGGCGTGCTCGCTCTCGCTCATGCTCGTGAATGTCGATATCCTCCTCCCTGTAGCCACGCCGGGATTTTTCCCGCTCGCGAATGTCGATATCTTCTTCGTAACCTCCGCGAGACGGTGGAGGGCCTCTGGACCTCTCACGGATGTCTACTTCGTCCTCGCGATAGCCTGGCCTGCTGCGCTCACGCAGCCGAATATCTTCTTCATCATATTTTGATCGCGGCCTCTCCCTGTCCCTCTGACGGAAGGTGATCTCTTCGTCCCAGCTGCTGCGAGGAGGCGAGGGAGCGGGTGCCGGAGCAGGACGACTACGCTCGCGAAAGTCAATCTCCTCATCTCTGTAGCCACGTCCGTCCCTCTCCCTGAATCGGATGTCATCCTCATGATAGGCACTTCGTGGCCTTTGTGGTTCACGGTCCGTGTGGCGGAAATCGATCTCTTCGCTGAAATCGTCGCGCGACGACGGCGTTGGTGGTGCTCGGTCCCTCTCGCGGATGAGGATCTCCTCCTTCTCGGCCCTCGGCCGCTCGTGGCGCGGAGCAAAGGTCCACTCTTCACGCTCACGAGCAATGGCCCGAGGCGAGAGCTCGCGACGGCCACCCTTGCGCTCTCTGTACAGAATCTCTGTCCGGCTGTCCTCTTCTCTTTCGCGATCTCGGTCCCGCCTCAGCAGCTGGCCCTCTTCGCCATCTGCTTCATTGTCCCTGATGGACTGTGTCCGACGGCGAGGTCGCGTTATCAGCACCTCGTCCTCCTCCACACGCCGACGCTCGTCATCTCGGACCCGCCTGTCGCCAATAGGTCGTCTGTAGTCATCGCCCCGTCTCTCCGGGCCTCTGTATGAGCTCTCATCATCAATCACGGTCTTATCGCGTTCTCGCAGGACGACCTGTCCAGCGTCAGGGTTGCGGCCGTAGTCCTCGCGCAGGAAGTCTGGAGGCGGACGTGAGGAACGTCGTCGGTCAAACTCAAACTCCTCCTCGTCCGCATAGCGAGTAGGCGGAGGCCGGCTGTACCCTGCGCGCGACATTATGTAAGTTCTTCCAGGTCGAACCTTTTAGAAGTGCCTGAAGCACAGGAAATCTTCGTCGGCGGGGTTTTAATTGAGTCAACGAAAGTTCCGAATTGGTCGAGGCCGATGTCTCGTCGATAGAGTATACTATTAGGATGGCTGCAAACCACACGGAGGCGTGAAGGATGCTGGTGGAAGCCTATGACAAGCTTCTTAGTTCTGTCGCGATGAGACTGTGTCTGAGACGTGATTGCCTCACATGGACAGCCCCACGTGGATTGCGGGAGGGTTGGAAAGGGAGGAAGTGTGCCAATGAGCCGCAGTTCAGCCTTGTAGCCTGCCTTACAGCATCCACCTGAGCGACAGCGTAAAGGAATTTGCAGGATTATACAGTCTGATCGATGCCAGCTGTCATGTGTGCGAGACAAGCTCTCAAGGCAAACGAGGCTGGGAGCTGAAGTGATGCCACGCGTCAGTCCAGCAGCGTGTTGACGGGTGCTGTGCCTGCTGTCTCTCGTCTCGCGCCCGAATCTCGCAGACTATAGTCAAAGCCTGCTTGGCGTGGGCTCTAAAGTTACTTCTGTAAGCGTTTTAAGCGACTTGCTGAGTCGCACAAGTCCGTTAAAATCTTTCGCTTTTGTTTGGCCAGTTGCTTTGGGCAGACGTAGTGGGGGGAGGAATGGTGAGCAGGGAATGATGATGGAGGGGCCCGCGGAAATGCGTCATCGCTGTCCCACCTGTGCGTCAACTGTCCTTCGCCCAGTTTTTTCGAGCGAACAGGTTTTGGTACCAGCGTCGATGCGACTGGTAGGAATAACAGCCATCAACGGCTCCATGTGATACGGAAGGTACATAGATGGTGAAGTTGAGACGCCATTGACTATCGAATTTGGCTCGAAGATGTTGCGGCTAGTTCCATAGATGGTTGTTCGTGGCTACAGAATCCCTTTGGTCCAATCTATGGTACATACAGCAGCCATGTGTCTTTGAGGTTGGAGATTCGAATATTATGTGATGTTGTTAGGTACGTGCAGTTCATGATGCTGGTGGTAAAAGCGGCTGCAGAACTCACACCTTGAGCTGCAGTACGCCGCTTTGGTGCATCTCCCACGGGACAAAAACACGGACATACCAAATATCTTCCCTCCAATGTCTGTGATTTATTCTTTCTGTAGTTTTCCAGATCGTTCGGCCAAACCAAGTGTATTGATCTATAGTTCAACCACTGACATCTGAGCCCTACATCTTAATCATCGGACTTGATATGGGGTTTGATTTGCAAATTCTTTCGGTACAAACTTGTATGACCCTCTTATATGTTATACATCAAAATCAAATGTCATTTTCGAGGTCCGACTGTAAATGACTCTAGCCTCGGGTGATGACCTGTCTGGCTTTACAACATGCTTGGCCTGAGTATGTATCGGCGTTGGATGAGAACATCAGAACGATAGTATGTGATTAGATTTCTAGAATACATCTTCTGTTTATTACACTGCATTTTATCAGACCAAGTATGTACACATCAAACTATCGATAGAGAGTGTTCCAAGAGAATAGTGCTTCTTTCTCTATTATAACCAGCACAAAACAAGAGGTATTTGCAATGTACGAACCAATTAGCGGCGTAGCTTTCATTGATAGAGTATCGTGGGTTGATTCAAAGCTTTCTCCTGCCTAAAACTGTCATGGCACATGTGCATCTTCTCCGCCTAGTAGCCGGATATCCCTGTATATCGGCGTGGCAAACTTCCAAGGTCCAACCGTTTTTGCCCCTACACCCTCTGCATGTTTTAATGTAACAATCAAAGCCAATCATTGGCGCCTCCTACGTAATAGTACATCGGTGCGCGTCTAGAAGAAATGCTCTCAGTAGTCCTCCCGAAACATTCAAAGAAAAGTTTGGAGAAATCTTAGGCTGGCTCTGATATTCGTTATGGATCTTCAGGAATCCGATGGGTGGAAGATATGTTTTATATGCAAAGCGAGGGACAATTGTTAACGCCGATGCCAGAACATTATGTAACCGATCATGGCCATTTCCAACTCCTTGTTCGTGCCGCTCCTACTGTTACGCTTACAAATGCAAGATAACAAGCCTCCATACATCATCTCAACTCGCTTTCCCCCAACATGGTCAGACTTCCACGTACAAGTGCTCCTGAGAGAGATGTTTCCAGTGATATACACCAATGCTGTGCAGTCCCGGAAACGTAGTGAATGCTCCTAGCCTTTACCAGGTCAACGCTGGACTCTCCTGATAAGAAAAAGCGAACGTAAAGAGCATCACAGTGTCTGATTTGGATACTTCAAGATGTCACCAGGATGGTGGCCTTCCTCTGGTCCAGTGAGGCAGAACGCCGTTGTGAGCTTTCCCGGTCCAATATGGCTAGGAATAGGATCCGTGTGATAAGAAAGATTAGAGGAGAGATATAACGACAGGTAGTAATGATGCTTCAACGAGTAGGTCAGGTGTACCGATCCATTCCAACGCCATCCGATGGACATGTGTGTGGGACTTTCAGCTCCGTGGTAAGTTTTTGCAAATTTCTGAGCATGCCATTTCACGGAGGCGACCGCAACGATTACCACCCTTCTATGAGCGATAACCACCGCGATCAATAGGCCGACTTTGGTAATGCTGTTCTTGTCGCCCGACAGACTCGTATTGGGGGGGAGACATGGCATTTCGGCCGGGTGCGACACCATATCCAGGGCCGGACAAACCTTCCATTCCGCTGTTGCTGTAATAACCATCCTGCATCCGGCCCTCCGGCAAGCGACCCTCGCGTGGATCGCGGGGATCGCGTGGCATAGGCTGCGCGGAATACTGAGCACCATTGGCTGGGTAGTAGTTCGTGTCCATCCGGGTGTCAATTTTTCCATTGGAGCCGTAGTATTCTTGCTGGCCGGGCCTCATGTCACGCGGATCTACCCGGTCACCATTTCCAGGGGCTCCGTAGTATTCTGGCTGACTGGGCCTTCCATCACGTGGGTCAACAGGTCGAGCATAAGGAGGCTCGGCACCATAGCCACCTGTCATGTGCTGATCATTGTAGGCCGGTGCATGCCGGGCATTGTCAGCATACGCCATATTGTTCCTGGGGTCCCTCGGATCTCTTGGCTCATTCCGGGAGGGCTGTGGATATGTCTTATACTCCGGGGCAGGGTATCTTGGATCCGACTGCATGGGGCTGGGAGCTGATGGTCCAGAGATCACATAAGACCCGCTCGTGGGAGGATAGGCAGATTGCGGTGGCGGCGGCGGAGGCACACCATATACTACCCCGGAAGCGGCACCGAAGGAAGGACTGACCCGTCCTGCGTATGGTTTCCGGTTGTCACCATACTCGACGGCCATGTTCGATCGCTCGTAAGTCTGGGACTTCTCGTACGATAATGTTTCTGGTGGCGGTGTTAACCAAATCGATCCTAACGAGGCTTTGGCGTTCAACGTAGACGAAGAGGAGGAGGAGGAGGAGGAGGAGGAGGAGGAAGCTTTACCTCCATCGGTTCGTTTGTGGTGGGCGTTGCGTTCCTTCTCAAACGCTCGCGATGCGTTTTTGAGGTCGTCAAGCATAGCCTATGATGCAAGTCAGCCGCCAGCACACACAAAGAGCAGGGAGATGAGGAGTAGATCACTAACCGTCGTGAATGGCCTTGGTGCAATGATCCAATATCCCCACAATTCTTTCTGTAACAACAAGTTAGCGAATACCACCAGCCCGACTCCGGCCGAGTATTTCCAGAGTCACGCAATCTGAGGCACTGAAGCACGCCGAGGGAGAGGATTTTGCGCACAGTCTTCTCGTGGACGTCAGGGACGCAGTAGGCATCGCGTCCTAGATATCTGCAGATGTTATCTTGAAGGACTTGACGGTTGACCTCATCCTTGGTCAGGTAATCCTTTGCCTTTGGGTTCTCCTTGGAAGCTTGGCTCAACCGGTCTGGAATTTCATTTGTCCTGTTTGGGATTTCATTCATCCTGTTGGAAGCCTCAGCAGCCGCCCGGTTCGGCATCTCATTCGTCCGGTTGGGAACTTTCCGGTAGGCATCTTCTTCACGCTCTCCACGGTCATCGGTACGGTTAGGACGAATGGCGGCCATCCTTCCTCCAGGTGACACGAACGAGGCCGTTGATGGGGAGGGAGATGGGGAAAAGGAAGGAGTCCTGAAAGACCGGCTATCCAAGGTACCCACGGAAGGGTTGGGCCTGTGAGTTCTCTCCAGCTTTGTGGTTTTGAGAGGGGATCCTGTATGTGCGATTTCTTTGACGTCTCCTTGGATCCTTTCCAGACTCTTTCAATAGACGGCCGACTTTTCTGTCAGATCACCGATGCAAAATGGGATGAGAACTGGGCCGAGAAAAGAAAAGCTGTCAGATGTGGAGAGAGATACAAATGCCCAGTCAAAAACAAGTTTGGCTGGAAGTTGTGAATATGTTTCACGGACGTCTTGGTCAACGTGCGAATTTGAGGCTACAAGTCCAGGTGGGGTACTTTGAAGGGCTCCTCGTAGGGAATGAAGCGATGGCACTTGGATCAGATGTCTCCTGGCAATATGGTAGGGATCCTTGACAGTCCGATGGGTATCCAAAACGGGTCCGATGGAGGTAAGAGATGGATTTCAAGGTGGTCCTGGTGGAATGCGTGTGGGGTGTGTGTGTGTGTGTGTGTGAAGATAGACGGTGAAGATGGAGGAGGGCACCCTCTGTGTATGTTTAAGGCAGAAAGATAGAGCGCGAGAAGGATGTGTAAGCCCCAGCTGAACGCAGGATTGCTGCCGCGGGATGGTGCTAGAAGATTGGGGTGAAAGCGCCGGAGGGCACGGCTGCAATTTGAACGGTCGGGAAAGAGACAGCGACGAGTGTTAGCGACATGGTGGGTGGGTGGGCTGGAGGACAAAGGGGGATTTAAAAGGGTGGGTGAGTCGCGGGCGACCTCGTTGGCCAGTAGGATTAGCGGCAGCAGCAGCAGCAGCAGCAGCAGCAGCGACTTTATGGGGCAACTACAGCAGCAGCGAACAGTATGGGTCGTGGGTATTGGGTCCCAGGAGTGCGGCAAGTAATAGCAGTTGGATCAAAGGCGAGGGAGGAAGGAAAAAAAAATGGCCAGGGCGCGAAGCAGCAGAAGAGGAAGAGGAGGGGAGGGGGCTTGATGCGAGCGAGTCAAGGGGTATGCTGCTGCAGTGAACGTGAGCCACCACAGTGAGAGTAGAGGAGCCTATGGTGTGAGTAGTAGAAATAGTAGTCTACCGGTATATGCGTGTGGCAAGTGTGCTGGAGAAGTCTAAGGCCTAGGGTCAACCCCGAACCACGACCAGCACGCCTGCCGCTCATTCGTGCTACTCTCGCCATCGCTCTAGGCTGCATGTGGCCGAAGGGCCATTGCTGTTCTTACGCCTCGTCCGACAACCACAAGTTTGGCCTCCAAGGATCATTGGGCGTTGAAAGCTGCCGCGCCCGTCGAGCTGCGCTGGCGCCCTACTATTAGAGGGGTGGGTGTGTGTGTGTGTGTATGCGTGTGCGGTTCGAACTGAAGCACCAGGCGGGCTGGGCTACGACTTGACAGAGGTGGGCTACTACCGCTCATCCACTGTACTCCCCATCAGTATGTACTCCCCATCAGCCAAGTTGCAAAGGAATGAGGGAAGAACTTTTTAAGGTCCTAGTGATCGACCCACCCCTCCTCGCCCGCGTCAGGCCTTCTCAAGCCACGACCAGCCGGAGATCCTCTGCTCAGTCTAAACGCTCAACAACTTTCTAGGCGCCTCTTCGGGATTGCGGGTTTGGATCAACTCATGCGTCTGGCGAGCTACACTCGATACTCGCTAAGATCAACTATAGAAACGGAAAGGCCTCTGCTCCAAGCATCCTTTGAACTTTTCCTCGCATAGCTAAATTAACGACTCAACGTTCACTCACATCTGAGATCTATTGATGTCAGCGTCGAGTGATTTGCCGGAAGACCGTGTGAGAGTTGGCAAATGAGTCCTTCAGTGAGTGGAGCAGGGCAGATGCTCTGTCCGGGTGTACACACTTCTGCGCCCCGGAACATGTAGCCAATTGCAAGCTCAGGCAAGGTTGGTACCTGCAAGGTATAAGAAATTGTATCTGCTGAGTTCACGCTGGCTCCAGGAGTGGTCCATGTTGTAATCAGGTGGAACGGGTTTCTACGACGGTACAGGTGCATCGGGGATATTCAACGCCGTCATCAACGAGTTTGATCGTGTCTTTCAAAGTCTCTTGAGACCTACTGTTTCTTGCACTCTTCATTTAGTCGCATAAGGTCGATTTTGATCTTGAATGATACAAACAAATTCGCTGTCGGCCAGATAACACTCTGATTTGATGCTTGAGTAAGGCCTCAATCCTTTGCTGGTTCACCCATGTTCATTATCACACCTTCAAAGACATCCCACCATGCCACGTAGTCCTGTCATCCGAATGTATCTTTGGGCCTTCATCCCAAACCCTCAGGTACCAGGCAACGTCTGAAGGCAGATCCCATATCAAAGAGTGCGCCAGCTGAGAATGGGTCAAGCTGCAAAGCTC
Source organism: Erythroxylum anguifugum (assembly GCA_027478595.1). Taxonomy (NCBI): domain Eukaryota; kingdom Viridiplantae; phylum Streptophyta; class Magnoliopsida; order Malpighiales; family Erythroxylaceae; genus Erythroxylum; species Erythroxylum anguifugum. Next base: position 132,460 of record JANIPN010650162.1, read on the forward strand.
TGCACCCACCATCACACCTGTCAGGTTCGTGGAGTGCGTGCCAGCGTTGGGCAGCAACGCACCAAGCTCTCTCTGCTCGCCACCCACGCGCGCTCTCTCGGGCACTCCAGTAGTGGTGGCTCGCTCCTGCCCCATCTTCCGCGTGCGGCATTTAAAGCGGCAATAGGAAGGAGCGTCCGTCCCTCTGCACATGACTCTACCGTCTACTTAGATGTGCGATTGGGCTCTACTACTATCGGGCCGCACCCCCATCCGAGCGTGCACCCCCATCCGAGCGTGCACCCCCATCCGAGCGGCTGTTTTCCCACTAAAATCAAGAAAATCACCTAATTTCAAA